>OZ018310.1:14982471-15173473 GCA_963969455.1 Arge pagana | reverse complement strand
GGTGAAAAACATGAGCATATCCATTGTTGAAATTAATTTACCGAGACAGTGGTCGCTGTACAGGAATTGGCCCGTTTTCTCACAAATGCTGTACCTTCCCATTTACGTTTGAACTGAGTTATCACCTGGAAACAAAGCATCGATTCAGATCATAAAAACGCACGAAGGATTTCCGTACCACAAAAAAGTCTGCCAGAGATCTGGTTTTTTGGGTCGTTTGAGCTGCTATGTATTTCTGTATATTGCAGCACTTGTAAATTAGACTTTTGCGTCACGGTCCAGTTGTAAGTAAAAGTAAAAATAAAAGCAGTTAATTCTCACACTACTCACCTCTCCGTTACAGAAGCAGAACAAGATGGCGACACAAAGCCCCTGAAAATGATTATTGGTGTTATTAGATTGGAACTTCGACATTTTGAAATCAAGATCTTAGATGTATTTTTCAAATAGTATCAATCGAGTATCTATAAAACGACTGAACCGATTGTCATACAATTTGTCTGGGAGTACCTGGAAAGTATACCCTTTAGAACAAAAAAAAAAGATTTTTCCAAATTGGTCCAGGCGTCTTCCAGTAGTCGGGGAACATAAGTAAATAAAAAAAGATCCCAACGAATTGAGAACTTCCTTCTTTTTTTGAAGTCGGTTGAAGATATCATGCGGTAGTGTTCTTCTTAGTTTGAGAGGGTGTTTATACGGATAAAAATAATACTGGGTAGTGAGTTTTGCTAATTGTGAAATTTTTCACAGTTCATAATGTAGTACCGAGAATTTCATATGTTTTGTATGGAATTTGACTGTGTTGTGATACGAGGATTGGAGATAGCATTAAATTAAGTCTTCCGATTCTGGCGTGTCCAGAACAATTGCTTCAGTTAAGTCTTGGTACGCGTTCTGTTTGTGTTCGGCGAATTTCGGAGGAGAGCACTCGTATAGTTAACTTGAACGGGGAACAATTTAACGGGATAGCACCGTGGTGCTCAACCGTGCATCGAACGATGTGTGTGAGAAGTAAAGACGGAAGTCGGGAAAGGGAGGAGAAATTCGACGCGAAGTGCGAGCGAGTAAGGACAGAGAGAAGAAACGAGAACAGCGAGGGATATATGACTGTGAGTTGGGAACAGAGAACATGCGCGGAAACATGTTAAGCAGAATCCGAATTTTGGGGGAGGGGGAGTGAAAGGGGAATTGTGCGGCTCTTGAGTTTAGTTGCCAATAATTCTGAGTCGAGCACAAAGATGAACAGTCAGTCTTTCGAAAGCAGATAAAAGACCAATGATTCTGCTACGGTGAAAAAAAATATGGCGGCGATTTGAACTGCAATGATTTTGTTTTAATAATTTTGATGCAATAAAGTTGAAACATAATTTGATACCCGAGTGTCTCGTGTTTTTTGAAATAAATTAAACCAATGCCAAAAAAATTATTGAAAATGGTCATTTTTCCAACTCTCTGACTACTCTTAATCCGTTAAACAAGTAAAGGAGCACAGAATCGGGATTTGTGACCAAACTATTATATAAATACCGTATTTTTACATACATTTTATACGTATACTTGAGAACATCCAAAGACCACGAAATAGTAGAAATGATGGAAGAAAGAAAAGATGGAAGGTGAGTTGAGGTGGGAAAGTGACAAGTGAGGTTAGAGATATCTGGAAACGACTGGCAAGATGCGGCATAATAGAGCTTGGCTTAAAAACAGAGGATAGGAGAAATTCCAAAGTAAGCTACCAAAGAACGAACAGTATTGATAGCGAGGAGGAGTGAGAGCAGCTGAACGATTGCAAAGCTGGTAATGACAATAGAAGAGGGAGTGCGCGATGGAGAGAAAGCCCAACAGATAAGAAAAGAAGGAGTCAGGTGGAGAATGATCGAGGCGTGCGTGAAGGGAGGCATGATGGAGGAACTTCCGGGAATAAGGGATGTAGTAAAAGAAGAAAAGAAAAACTGAAGAGAGGCGCAAGCGAGGGAAGGGGTCCGATCAGACGGGAAAAAAAGAAAACATGCAAGGTAATAATGGGAGACGGCGGAGAATTTTTTTTCGAGATTGGAGAATTAGAGGAGTTGAAGAGTTTAGCAAACGGAGACAGAAGTGAATTGAGGGTGTAGGGCCAAGCAGAAGAGAGAGGAGGGGGGGGGGGGGGGGGAGGGAGGGTTCAAATGAAGACGAGCTCAATTTCTGTTTTGCGTAGAATAAGTGAGCATCAAGAAAATGTACAGATATGCGCGCTAGATAGTGTTGATCTTTCTGAAAGTGCAGATGTGTTTCCGATTACAACGACTACTAATGTGATTTTATTTAGAAAATTCTGTTCGTGGATTTATTGTTCGATTCGCAGATTCAGAAATTTTATGAAAAGTCGAGACTTTCAAATTTGACTTACTTGAAACGAGGCTGTTATAGCCGAGATGACTTCGTAAGCTTGTTCCCACGGATGGCCTGGGGGAGGGCGAAATGGGATGACTAGATAATGAAGTCCTAACAGCGGCACGAGGAGCAATGTTGCCCTAGAGAATGTAAGAATAATAACTGTGAGCAAGCAGAGAATGCTATTGTTCGTCCTAAGTAACGGATAATTAACCTTCAGAGTACAAATAGCATTAGCGTCTCGGAAACTCGAAGACGAATTTGATTCAGCAGTAGATTTTCTCCATTCGATCGTTATCGATCCGAATCGAATTGACGATAATCGTCGATAACGATTATTAATGATTAATAATTAATTAATCATTATTGATAATTCATTAGCAATGATCATTAATAATTATTCTTGTCGAGTAGTCTCAAATTACAGCAGACAAAATTCAGAATTATTAAGTCAGTGTTAGAAGGCTCACCTGAATGCCTGCAACACAGAGCGCGATGGTCTGCTACCAATGGCAGGTCCAGCTCTCAGCTTCGTCAAAAGAACGCGTACGATGTTGCAGAGGAAAAGTAGATTAAGCAGCGTCGAAACGAATACTGGATACACGAGTACATTGCTGTAATTCCCCTCATTAATCCAACATCTGTGAATTTTAAGCAAGTACCGAATTATTCCATTAATCCTCGTCTGAACAGAAATAAGTGTTGCAAAGGTAGATAGGTTGAGCGTGAATTTCTTATATCTTCGTCAGATGAATATAGTAATTTCCGTAATATTTCATTTGTCACGTCGCGCATGAACCTCATTGAGCGATTAACAATCCCAGGAGCAGGACTTGTATTGATTGACGTGGAATGAGAATCGCGTAATAGTTTTATTTCCAGGCCGCAGCATGAGGGATGAAACGACTCTCAAGACATATATTTTTGCATATTTAAGATAATCCAAGTCAAAAATATTGACTAATATATAACTCCCGCAAAAAGTCAAATGTGCTCTCCAGTGGATTGTTAATATGTATGTATATCTTCTACATGATCCACCCTACATTGTCATTATCGCATCTTACCAACCCTTCTAGTTACTAGAGGTTCTTTGATTACTGCGTACGAATTGATGAATCTCATCTCGAGTTAGAACGGAGCTTGGTTGTGGTCATCAGAAATGGACTCCGTACGCGCAGAGGTACCGGAACCCTAAATATAACGCGCTGCCCAGCCGAGTAAATAAGTTAGTTTGCAGCGGTTTGACTTTACATCGCGCAACTTGCTGTGGTCAGCCGTGATTTGTTACGCTCATGCGTTTACGTGGATCGCTACTGGGGAGGCAATTCTATTGCCTGAGCTTCAACCTCGTTCACGCGATGGTAGGATGAACATAAATTACCCTTGAGTAAACGAGGTGCGGCTATTGAATAACGAGTTTGCGCAAGTTTTTGAATAGCACAAATTTGTTTCCGAAGATCGAGCGAGCGTGGAAAACGACAAGCGTCCAGTTCGTTTCCACTCGAGGTGCCGAGGACAGTGAAGGAACGTTCACGTAGAAGAAGACTAAGCTGTTGTTGAAATCCGCTTCGGAAGGGATGCATTCGATTCTATAGGAGCAGTAAAACGAAAAACAGCGTAGATGCTCCGAACAGTGTATCAGTAGAGAGGAAGGGCGGATACATCGAAGAATTACTCTTACTCTTCTAATACGAAGAATAAGCCTTTCTTCCACTCTACCTCGCTTGAAAACAGCCACATCTCGTATGTTTAACGAACCGAACGACTGTTCCGACAAGTTAAATTCGGTACCCCGTTGCTGTAAGCTATTAATGATTCAACGACGACGAATGCCTTCATTCATAGGCGTGCTAATGGGCTAACTACAAGTGTTTCGGAGCGGAAACATGAATTATGACGGCCTGTTAATGAAGAATGCGGCACGTTACACGAATCCCAACGTTTGAAATTACGAAGTAAACGTGAGAAAAGATACTGTTGTCACGTATTCTGTACAATGATTATTGATTCGTTGTATATGTCTACAAATTGAGAGACTGATATCTGCATCCCGCACGATAAATCGATCCCGTGTAACGAGGGAGACGTTCGAAACGGCACAATGCACGCTCGGTGAGTTGCGCATCGGTAACCCATGGCCAGGTTCATGCCAGCCAGCGCGATAACACTGTACGTTAGTGGGTGAGCCCTGCACCCCCCGTCTGTCGGACAGAACGGTGGATAACAATAGCCAGTACGCTGATCATCGCGTACTCACGCACGCGTATGATCCTCTGCTAAAGCAAAAATATTTTTCCATTAAACAGTCACGACGGTCGATGTTGTATAAGCTGTTTTTCAGTATCGGATTTCCTCCGCGTGGCTCATAGAAATGAAACCGAGCGATTTGTGAGCGGAATCGTTCCAGTTTTGTGGAAAACGGATTGCTTTTCTTGAAAAACCACAGTCGAGTGCACGTGCATTGAGGTTTTTGGTCGTGGAGCATGGTCTATCGATCTACAGCCTCCGTCATTCGCATCTCTACCAGCTCCATTCACCTCGTATATTAGGTAATAGGATAGGTGAAAGCAGTTGGCAGTAATACGAGTGATGTTAGCTGCAGATGAATAATCCGTGATTTACGACCAGAAGCTCTTGTGCATGTGCACTCGAGAGTGACTCTTGAAGGGAAACGCTCTATATGGTCGTATCCTGCCTCTTTCAGGAACCGAGTGCTTGGAGGGCATACGGCTGCGGTAGCGAGGGATCCGGGGGGCATAGATAGTTCAAGACATCCCCTGGATCGCCACATCAACGAAACCCCTTTCGAACACTCGGAGTGGCAGCAAGAAAGGATCAGACTATACGGGGTAAAAGCCGGATAGCTGCTTCAGTAGGATACCTGCCCGATTTTGAGTACGCTATGCTAGGGACGTTGGTGGCATTAGCGCGCTTCTATATTTAAAAGTGCCCCTACCGCAGACCGGAGGACCAGACGCACGCGCTTCGTCTGCGCGAGCACAAATCTTTCGTGGCGAAATTTGGACAGGCGTCGAAATGATACTGCTGAGTAGTCTATTGGATATTTTCATTACTGATTGTGGTTTCAGTTTACTTTTTCTCTCTTCGCATGCATCAAAGTTTAACGAACGCTGTTCGTTATGCTTTTTTGCCGAATAGTGTTTATCAATTCCGCGAATAAAAAGAACTATCCATCCATCGAAAAGGATATACTTTTTCGGATAGTCGCTCTATTCGGGGGCATCTATCCGCAACTACGAATTCTTGAAGGACCAAAGATAGGTTTTTATGGCTATTTTTTCCAACTCATTGTGACTGTAACATGGAAAAAAAATGATCTCGAAACAGTATCAAGCAAACCAGCCGATAGTAAGAAAAGCAGTGTAAAAAAAGAGCACAACTGCAAGAAAGAAATAAACCTCGAAATATATCGATATTATCAGCAGTTCAACTGAATCTGATATTACAGATTTCATCGAACTGAACAAAGGAAGAGTTTTTTAAAGAAGAGACGAATACATATTTTCAGTTCTGGCTGTGAAAATGAAGAAAATATTATAAGCTCACAAACGTTTGGGGGGGAAACCACCGAAGGCCTACCAATAAAAAAAAGGCACGAAAAATGGATAATAGCCACTAAAAAGATATCAAAAATGAACAACGCTAATTCGAAAATAGAAAATACAATTTAAAAAGTTTCAATCGATGATTATTGCACAGAGTTTTCTGAGAATTCAAATTTTACTAATTGTAAGTCGAAATCAGATTGGATTTGATTTGAGATATGTCAAATGTGGTTGCATGCAATTTGTACAAGATTCGAAAAACATTGCATCAGATGTGGCAAGTTGAAAACCCTGGCTTCTGGTAATAAATAATGCTCACGCCAAAGTTAATTGTCATTTTGTTCTATTTTTCAGATGAATGATAATATTTCAACAATAAGTTACCTAACTCAAAGTTTGGAGGCTATTGTTGTTGTATTTTGATAGTGCATAGCGTTAAACCTTAATACTATTTCATAACGTTGAGTCAAATTTCGATTGGTAGTTAATAAGAGATCTCATTAAATAATAAAGACTGATTACTTGAATTGATGTAAGATCGTCTTCCATCTAAAAAAATCATAGCGAGTCGTCAATCTCCGCACGAGGCTAGTATCCTCCGAAGCATTTTTAATGTTAGGCTACTTTCAGCCGCAGTAAGCAGCTATCCTTTTTCTGGACGTAAAATAGAGCACGACTTATTGAAACCAATATTAATTCTGTTCACAAAAACAAGCGACTACGAAAGATCAAAAACCCATGTTGAGATATACTCATTGCGTATTTTTAGTAGATACTTGTTTCTTTAATAATAAAGCTCTTTTAAAGAATGGCGCAATTATCCGGCTTTTATTCTGGTTCTGTACTTTGAAAGACTCGAAACATCTCGCACACCAACGAATATTAAGTCGTCCGGAGTGGTTCTATGCTATGGTTCAGAGCAGCGAAGGATGAACAGACAGAGAGGCCCAAGTTCATGGCGAGAGCAGACAAGATAACGAACAAGCCGAGGGATACCAAACTTTGCGGGTAACGCGTTAGACTGTGGGAGTGGTGATCTCTCTTGCGTGACTTATTCATCACATCCCCTCATTATGGCATTGAAAGATTACGTGTTCTACGAGACAGAGCGTGATAGGTTCTTACCCACTAAACATTCGATATTCTTCGGTCTCTCTCTCTTTCTGACAAGGAAGAGTCTTCAGGTGTTCGGTTCTCATCATTGCAAAATCTCATCTATTATTATACTGATCAGTTATTGCTTACGTTTTGGAGGATTCTTTACACGATTCTGATGTTACTGTCTTGTTATAACATCATCTTCGCGAAGAGTTTAACGTCCTAATTGATCATCTTGTAAATGCCTCGGAGGCACTCAAATTACGAAAACCACGGATTCATTTTCTCGGGCCTAAATCACCGCGGCCAGTTTCGGAGAATCAACTACCACAGAGCACGGTGACCGATCAAAACAGTTGTTTCAATGGCAACGTCGATCTTTCTGCACAGTGTCGTTTGAACTGTGACTCGACGACTCATACAATTCCAGGACAAGTTTTTGTAGGAACTGCGTATTTCCCACTACCAAGCATCGGGCTTTCAATTTACATTCTCGTAATGTATTTTTTCACGAATACATGGTCTGTGTGGTGTGAAAATATTCGTGTAAAATAATGTGAAGCAATGAAAATATACTGACTGCAACGTGTCCGTAGGATCGTCACTCGCAGCCCTCAAACTGGTGTAGATCAACACGATGAGAGCTGGTGTTGGCCAGCCCAGAGCCATCAACCATTTCACCAACTTGTGCTCGCTGGTGAAAGCGCTCACCAGGAGCGTGTGCAGATAAAATCCTTCGCAAAGCATCCAGGCATAATTGGTCAGCAGGAAAAAGTGTAGAATCACGTGTAGAATACGACACCCAATCTATAAAAATAAAAATGTCAGCTGCTTCGTTGAGGATAGCTGCGAATTTGATTTTTGGAATTGCACATGTCCGCTCATCCTTGTCTCGTCTTTGGTCAACTCTGAATGGTTGTATTAAAAAAATGTCAGTAACCTGGACATTTTTTCCCTATCGTTTTCGATTTAGATCGACGTCGGGAAACTGGAGCTTGCGGGAGAGCTTACGCAAATGTGTCTCCATGTATACACGCTCGTTCGATCTACCGTGATGCATCTCGCAATCTGTGTATTCTCGTTCAACGAAGTACAATCGTATCACGAATGAACACAGCTCGTTATCGTTATTTTCTTGCAAGCGAAGCTGCGAGCAAATTTTTCAAATACATACCCCATTTTCCAAGAGAATTTTCACCTTAGCCGCTACGAAGCCGTACCATATCAGCCACAGAGCATTGTTCACGGCAAACGACGCGAATAAATTCATGTGCAATGTAATTCTCGCGCACCTCAGCGATCTGAAAATTCAAACGAGGTTTGTCACCCTTCGATTAAATAATCTCCAATCTACCTAAAATGCTCGTCTCACCGAAAATAAGTAAGGATGGCCAGGGATAAGAGAAGAGCTACCAACGATATCGTGTATCCTGTTTCATAGATAACGTTCAACTGCTGCTGCCACTGAAACAAAGATAAAAGGAAAATTAAATCCTCGAGCGAGCGACGTATCTTGTTGCTGCCACTGCGACTCTCAAATACATTGCGATAACTTCAATCGAAGATATTGGGCCTCGATTTTCTTAACGACATGTATGAAAGAGATTTTGGGGAAAGAGCTTACTGGCTGAAATGTCGTATTATGATCGTCGAGGTCATACTTTAATGCTTCGCATTTCTTTTTGGAAGTTTCACGCCTGAATCAAAACTTGGACCAACTGAGATGCAAGCCTCCGAAAAAAAGGATTGGCTTTTCTGATTTTTTCCTAAGATTTCCTATTTGATTTCTTTTTTCAATTTACTTTACGATTTTGTAAAGTGAATTGAAATTGAAAACGATTGATCGAAAATCTTTGATAATACGTAGAGACCGTACAAACGACATTATAGAAAGATTTCAAGAACAATTTTCTGTACCTCAGTAACATCATTTTGAAAAGGATTAGTCATATTACTGTCTATGCTCATTCTCTCGTATGATTGTTTTCTAACACCGCCAAGATAATGTCCTGGAAGTTCGTGATGGTAGTTTCTCGCCAGGATTCTGAACGACGAATACCAAATCAGGAATGCTCTCAGCTCATTGTACGAAATGCTATTTGAATTCGAGCAACGTGGCCGGATTTTTGAAAAACATCCCCAAGGAATGCGGTCAAAATTCATGAAAGCGTTGTTCGGCCCGCGCGAGCATTTATTGTAAGAAGAGCTACTCACGCTGAGATCCTCCATGTTCACGCATGTCGTATAATTGCTCCATACTTGATGAGATTCCGGATGTTTGAACCACGTTCCGTTAGCTTCACAATCCTTGTGAGCGCGACCTATCAACAAAGCGAAGATATTTGCAATCTCGTTTTTCTTATCATCCTCTCCGATTCGAAAATAGCTAAACCAACATAATATGTACATGATATGATCATAATACTATCATATTATGCTCGCTGGAGACGTTCTCCGTTATTCTTCGATCTGTTCTTCGTAAGAGAATGAGGTATCAGGCGTACCGTTGGTACTGAACGTTCAACTCGAAATTATCCGAGCATTTGAAAACAGGGAGCGTGGATAATATTGGAAAGAAGGGTACGGTTTTTGCTTTTCATACGACTCTTTAAAGTAATTCGCAGCTACAGGGAAAAACTTTATTTCACCTTAGCATTAAATTAAAAGCTCTTCGCAATTATGACGTTAGCACCACCACTAAATACACGAGGAGTCCAACTCTAAAAAGCTCTCACATTGTCAGCTGACCGAAGTATTTTATTTATTTATTTTATTTTATTCCAAATCATAGTATTTAAATGGAATCGCATCGCGATGAAATAAAAAAATCGTCGTTTCATCAGATCATATTCTGAATTCGATGTTATATTGAATTTGAACAATTTCCAAATCCGTGTTCTGTGGCGATCTGCGCCCCGGAATAAGGAAGAGATCGCTAGGACATTCTCTGTTCATATTGATTTTTGGCACCTGGGGCTTCCTAGGGCGCCAATTTATGCATCAGTAACCGTTTAGCATTAGCCTTCAGGCACAACTTTGTAGAAGACTGATGGAACACTAACGCTCACATTTGCTTTTTTTCTACCACGCGATTGCGATTGAACCCTCCGCTCCTCGTGTCATGCTTTCTCCTGCGATGCGAATTCTGTGCACCTCGATTCTCACGAACCTTATTTCGTCAGTCCCATCATCAAGTGTAAGCAAAGTGCTCGGTAATTTCCATTCGACCGATGATTTTTTTTGCCCATTCGTTATTATAACCGTAGTGGGTGAAAATTCGGAATCACATATTTGGACGTCACGATTCTTGAGAGTGTATCTACATTGGGGTACATCGAAGAAACCTTTCTTTGTTTTTTTTTTCGTGTGCCGCCGAAAAATATGTTTGGAAATAGTTTTTTGTGACCTGTCGTGTAAGGAGGGCTCTGAAAAAAAATTCGAAAAGGCTGCTCAATAGCCAAAAGCACCACAATCGTGAGGAGCCCTTAAGACTTGGATGCTAGTGCCCTCGTTTAACGAGAAGTCACAAAAACCTGTTTCCAAAATTATTTTTCGGTGGCACACGAAGAGAAGGGTCTTTTTCGACACACCCTAATCGAGATACATTGTTCACTGAGGAAATCATAATGCTTGTATCTTGAATTTCGGTAAAGAAGAATTTACTCAAATTCTGTTCAAATAATAACGATTTACCGTAGACGTTTTTCAAAAATACTCGAATGGCGGCCCATGAACAATAAAAGACCTTTGGATAGTCAAACGACAGGATGATCATACAAACGCAAAATAATTCTTGTCATTTTTGGTCGATGTCATTTTATCGTCTCGACAAGTATGGTTGCTCGGCTGGTTGTCAGCAAGACAAGAATCTGATAATCCCGCAAATGCAGCTTTCTTAAAAGCTGCAGCTTCCATCCCACACAGCAGAGATGAGCTCAGCTAAAATGTAACATTTCTTTTACCTCCGGAAACATGGTAGGTATTTCCTTGACAGTTAAAGTAGCTGAATCGAAGAGAAGGTGTTGGATAGTACGGGGGAAGGTGTGAATACGCTAAGACCCACGCATGCTTTATGGAAAAATATTTAATGGTCTTTTTATTGTTGAAAATGGGGAACAAGGTTGGTTTGGGCAAGTCTCACGAGTACAACTCTCGAAAATGAAATTTTCATTCTGGAAAGGTCAGGCGAAAGGTCTGATACACGAAGGTCAATTAACCCTCAAGGGTCCCACTATGTGGAAAAAACATAAGGGTCCCACGGGATCTTCCTGGCCCCACGCTGGAAAATGCTAATAATTAAACTACTGACCATGCTATACGACTGAATAAGATTTTAGTAAGTACCTAAAACATTGCAGAACTAAGTCTACTTGGTTTTTTAAGCGAAATAATAATTGTGATGCGTAAACAATAAATCTAGACTGAAGAGTCAATCAGAAAGTCACAAGAGTCGGAAATTCGTTGGGGTCTGAGTGACCCCGCGGAACCGGTAAGGATTGAATCACCATGGAAAACTATTTCTCAAAGCAAATAATCAAGGAATGTTTGTACCGTCTAAAGACGATTACTGCACGAGTGTGAACAGTACCTACTTGTGTATTTCCGACGGAAAGTAGTTTTTCACGTCGTTTCAAGTGACGTATTAATATGACAAGAGTAATCAAATTAGCGGGAACCGTCATATTACGTATAGACCTTTCGACCGAATAATCGCCTTTGGGCGGCCTGCTCACCATGAAAATTGCATTTTCACGAGTTGTGCCCAGTGAGCGAAACATTTTCCTTGATTTTCGAATAAACCTGCCGCAACACAATTTCCATAAGTAATGTGCGGGATCCTTTGATGTCGCCTTTATAACAGTTTAACGGTGACCACAGTTCGTGATATTACTGTACGATGTACCTCTTGCGGAGGCTCTCATGAGAGCACTCTTTAATTTTAAGGATTATCGCGTAACGTCTTTTTCGGCGCATTAACATCGGTCACTCGCGTCCGATGCACGTGGTAATACTAGAATAAGGGGAAAATAAAATCGTTTCCCCGACAATGCTATAACTCACTTGCCTATAATTCCTCGAGGATTATGGTCGGAAATATTCGACCACGTTTGAAAAATCTGTCGGAACATCGCGAGACGCTTCTTCGAGTTGTGCGAATATTTCACCGTAACAAAGGTCGCAATTTTTCTTTTCATCTTCGCGCCAACGCGAAACGAGACACTTTCACGCACGAGTAATTCGAACGTATCTAGCGAGAATACGGAATTTTCGATGCGAACTCGTGAACGCTTCGATTGTTATTGGAGCAAAGACGAGCAAAGGCTCGCTGAGAACCTGATGGCTGAAGAATCGACGATTTATTCGTCGTGAAATTCATGACGGACGGTCGATATTTTTCCTCTCGGCCTCCGCCACGCATCGCAACGACGTCGTACATAACACGGAATGCACAATTGATAAAATGATACGATCCGCGGCGCGGCGTCTTCTCTGTTACAAAAATAATATCGTCGAATTCCCGGATGAATAAAGTCGCGAGTTGTATCTGATTTATTCATTCGAGGAATGGCGTTCGTTGAATGGTTCATAAAGTCCGTCCATAACTCTGTAAACCTCGCATCGGGAGGATCATTCGCAGGCGATCTCGTATCGAACCGCGCAATCGTGACAGCAACTTCCACGCTCACAAGATCAGAAGAATTATCAACGAGCCGCGAAAACTTGCTTTCGCGACTTTCACACCAGAAATCCTTCGATTCGTCTGCGAATTTTTCAAAGGGCTCTTATCAAATTCTCCAGAATATATTAGCATATGCGCGTTAACGCGAGGCGAATAAATTGTGATCAAGAAGAATAAATTGTGAAAATCAATACCAACCAAAAACGAGACTGGTAACCTATTCTCTTCATTTCCAAAATGTGGTTTCATTGCAGTGTCATTTTGTCATTTTCCTGTCCTGCCTCTATGACGTCATGCGAAATTTGTTTCTCGCGGAAACGGTGTGATTTGTAGTTTATCGATCGATTATAATTGATCGTTCACAAACCTTGTTCGATCAAGTGTCAACTGTGCTTCGTGCGTTACTTGTATCAAGAACGTGAAAAAGAATATATTGATCGGGACACGTATGGGAATAAAACCCGAATAAACTCGGTTCCGAAACCAGAAAGAATTATAGTAGATAGCAAATATCTATTTCTGAATTGCAAACGTCGCCAATTAATATTGCAGGAAGCTGATGTGTGCGTGTACGCACGCGTGATTGAAATACATGTACAGTCACAAGGCTCTTTCTTACAAATGATGGCAGAGTTAGCGTCTTCTATAACAGGCAATATCTCTCGAAATGATGAGTAGGACAATATAATTCCAGATCGATTATAAAATTATTAAGCTGTCGACATAAAATAGCACGAGACGTGAAATATCAACGTTAGCTGAAGTAATTTAATGCGTAGAAGTGGAATTATATTGACCAATATTTAATCCCAATTTTTCACTTCAAGTATGTACCGCGTCATTATTCGTTATTACGTCAATACCCGAGCTCCGGTTGTACCATTTTTTTACATTTTGAATGATAATGTTTGTACATTAGTACGCTCAGATAATAATTATGATCAATTTGTCTATTATAATTGACAAATAATGTGATTTTCAGCTAAAGGTAGTAAACAAGCGATTTGGGCAGGATAACCTGACGTCGCGATATATTCAAAAGAATTGCCTCGGGACAGCCAAATTAACAGCAGACTTTTGATAAATTTACTGAAATGATAGATATAAATATCGAAGGCTCGCAGGTTGATCTTTGTAAAGATTCTCTGCCTCGTACAAAAGTTGTTAACGAATAGCCACATCAATCTTGTCAACTCTACCAACTTTTCGGTGGATCTACCAATTTTTATATTGGTCGAATAACTCGAATCTTCCATCTTGCAAAGAAAAATCGACCAACTCTTTAAATTTTTGAAAAATTTCAGCTTTATTGTTATTAATTTATTGTTACATTTTCACTCTAAGAACACGCCAAACCTTGAAATCAGTACCCGAT
Source organism: Arge pagana (assembly GCA_963969455.1). Classification (NCBI taxonomy): domain Eukaryota; kingdom Metazoa; phylum Arthropoda; class Insecta; order Hymenoptera; family Argidae; genus Arge; species Arge pagana. The sequence continues at coordinate 15,159,378 of OZ018310.1, read as the reverse complement.
TAAATATTTCACTACTCAAGCTACTCTTACCTTAGAAAAATGAGAAACAAATTGCTCTCAAAATTATTGAATGAAGATTCTACATTGATTGGTACTAATAATAACCCACCACAGAATCTCAAGTGAATTTTCAATTATCACTGCTATAATTTGCATTCAGGTTCAAGTAAATTTATTCATACCAATAAAGGATTTAAGCATTTATGATTAAAAACTATCAAATTAGGATAGAATCAACTTATCATGATTTGTTTTTTAATTTTGGTTTTCAGTTTTTATTTTGGGATTGATAATCAATGATTTTGCTTTTACATTTGGTTTCTTATACGAAGAGATGAAATATTTGTTACCCAATAGAAACATTAATTACGAGTATCGCATGGCATTACATTAATATTGTGAGGCCCCTAGAAAACTTGAAAAAAAGTGGTTTGCATGCCTGGAAATCTGGCTTCACTTGTTTCGAATAACGTACAATGTACACAAGTATGTTTTAGTCAGATCTTGGACTTTTCTTTCAAAACACGAATCAAACATGCGATTGTCCGGTTGTTGCTATTTCTGACTCACTCCGCACGGAGGAAATGTCCGTAAACATTGTTTTTAGATTCTTCTCACTGGGATATACACAGTTTTTCTGCTTTCTTTTTTGTTTCCTCGCTTTTTCGTTTTCCGTCGTTCGTGTTTCGCGATTACTGAACTTCCGGTACGTCAACGTACGCCATCTGATGCGTTTAGCGAGCTGGACCGTATGGCAAAGCGAGTGGTGGTTGGCTTTTAACGTAATTAGGAGACCTTTATCACATCAGTTCCGTTACGAAAGGGTCCAACATCCGGAATCCGGACGGAGCGAGCGAGCGACGTGTTTCTGAAAGTTTAACGCCTACGAATTCTGAGCTAAAAGTAGATGGCGCCGCATAACGCAGAGAATAGCGAACATCGATCAATAATTCAATATTCCTGAAAATAATCCTCTTCCTGTAAGAGTAGTTCGTATAAACCACTACCGCTTGAGTCATAAAAATTTAAATACAGCTCGTCGTTTCTCCGGTTAGCGCTAGCATACCTGGTAGTCCGAAATAGTTGTGAAAAATAGAACAAACCGGATAACTCGTAGTTCGTTAAACCGACTCATCTGGTAATTATTGGTGATAAAACGTTCGATTAATAAGAACTCTGTGACGCCAAATCCGGAGCTGTTATCTTCTTAACTCTGCTCTCACGTCGCTCTGTGGTAGCTTTTTTTTATCCTACACGATCATTGCTCATCGGACAAATTTTCAGAAAATCACTCAAATTCGTCGCTCTTCTTTGCCATTCACCTAATCTTGAACAAATAATCGTTTTAGCTGTGAACACAACTTATCTATTCTGGTAATATGTTGGGTCGAGTATACGAATCCGTTAATCTTGAGGTAGTTTCTGAAACAGGGGTAGGGCTGTACCAGGCAACACGTCTGAAACGAAAGAATACCAATGCTGCAACCCGATTTTATTCGAGTTTCCCACGTTTTTCTCATTTTTATCAAAATCACGTTTGTCAAGTTATACCGCTGCTCCGCTCATGCCCTCAATTGTCCCTCTCCTCCTGGGAATATTCGTCGGATTTGCGTAGCGTGTTTATGGATCTTCTTTTCACGCTGTCAACTTGGTGCTGCTCGTTTTTATGATATAACGATCGAATTACGCGAAAACATTTGCACGCAACTTCCTGACGCGAATTTATGAAACAATATGTGGTGGACTTGTGGAATAATTGTACAGTCGAATATCCTTGATTTTCTAAACACACGAAGCGTATGTCCTTGACATTAGCGTCGTCAAAGTTTTCCAATGTAAACCCCGGATGATCAATTCTCCTCATTCATATACAAATCTGTACCTCAAAGATTGTTGTACGACTCCGTCATCTTTGTATATTCACCTTTAGCTCAAATCAAAAAATAAAAGATGTGAATTTACGGCGTAGGAAATTCATACAGCAGCTACGCACTTGTAGTTTACGCAAGTAGATTCTACGGGAACTTTTTTTATTACTACTTTGGTGTAACTTCTCAAAATCACATGAAATATTCAACAACGATCGTAACAATCATTCGTCCATTTGTAATCCGAAGTCCGGGTGAGTGCTAACCGGAGTTTAATTTCTAATCTGTTCGATACTGAGCTCATCTGTACATCAAACCGGTGCGACGAATAATGTCGTTACTCAACACGGATAACACTACAGACTCACCTAATGATGTACGACAGTCACGTTGAAATTACTTCGATTCAGTTTCATCGAAGTCAGTATGTCACACATACCTAATATACAATATATATATTAGGTGAGTGTTAATAATACAACACATTTGTGAACGATTAAAAAATAAGCTACAGGTATGTGGATTACCGTGAATGTACGACCGAGTTTTCGGCGGCAATTTTGTTATACAAAATTACCAATATGAATTTTAGTTCACCCCGCCATAGAGTTGTATAAAAGCGCCATGGTTCTGCTACAAAAGGAGGTAGCATTGCGATCGGTGATTATAATCAGTTTCAAAAACCAGTTGTCAGAACTATATCGCTCGATGAAGGATTTTTAAAAGCACTGCCTTCGTTACACTTTGTAGTTGATAAAAATTGGCGCAGAAAAGAGAAATTGATTCGTTCAAGTGTCTCATGTACGTGAATAGTATTTCCGATGGTTCGAAAGTCGTACATAGGTACTTTGATATTTTTCTTCTCTTGGTTGTGCATTTGGTTGGATCAGAAAGGCGTTATTTATTATAAATTTCTCGAACCGGGTGAAGCTGTTGCTGCAAAGCGTTATAAGCAGTAGCTGATTAGTATGACCGATGTTATTTGGGAATTTGTTTTAAGAGAACAGGCGATCACACACAAAAAAAAATGTATGGCACTCATCTCCGACCTGAGCTAGAAGATTTCCTCTCAGGTGGTATATTTTTCAGATCGAGCTCCCTCTCTTAAGTAAACTTTACAATTTCTGCAACGATGCTAGCCCGATTCACACCATTCAAGTCCGTCGAAGAGATGAAAACAAGATGTCATCGAGTTTATCGAATGGAAACGACCTGGATTATTGCCAGGGTGAAACTATTAATAATTTGCTTATAAGTAGCTGTACCATTCATGGGAGAAGGGCAATTTATTTGTAAAGTTGCTACAAAATGGTTGATAGTCGTGCGTAAACAGAAGACGAAAACTATTTTCGTCAGCACTGAGTTTACCGATGATCAAAGATGAAATACTGATAATGCGATGTCCAAGTAGGCTCGTACATTAATTACCTTGATCTTTAGTAACTAATAAAATGCTAGCTACATCTTGTTACCAACTAAGACCAAGATGTGAAATTTAATTCGTCAGACGTTGATTTAATCACGATTTTCAATATTCACCTGCCTAGTTAATTTAATGTGCACAAAAAAAACATTATCCTCGTGTTAATGGAATGTTCTAAAAGACCGTGCGCGTACTTTACGTAATCGCGATCCTGGTCAAATTGGTTGATGAAGCAGTACAATATTCGTCAAACGATTCCGATCGAAAATTCTCGAGGGTGGAGGTCTCAGAAGCGGAGCCTGCCCAAAGTACGGGATTTAGTAATTTGAAAATGGAAAACTTGGGTGTCAACCACAACATGGACAGTCAAACGTATCGAGACGCATGCAATTTCGTGAGAAATGAAAAATCCACGCTCCATTGTCTAGTTTATGAAGCAAATGTCTGAATTATCCAAACCTGGAACGTAACCTCTAGTTCTAAGTTAAATTTGAGCCGAATCGGTTCACTGGTTCAGCCACTAAATTGGCGTAACTTTTTTTCCGCCCGAGAATAATATCTCTCATCGATTTTCAGCGGCTGCTTAGGAACGCGTGGCGCAATTTCATCCAAACTCCTACTGCAACATTGACGATCCAGGAGGCGTTTTCAAGATAAATTTCAGCCGTATCCGTCTCGCCGTTCGATCACTACGCCGGCTAAACGCTCGTTTCACGAAAGAAACGTGAAAGTTTTCTTCAGCGTAGCAGTCCAGAAACTACGTTTATAATATATACATACGATCCACCGGGGACTTGGGCAAGATCGTATTGCCGGTTATAAAATGAAATCCGGTTATTCGAAGAACAAGATTAGACCTTCGGATAAATGTCCAGCCGCCATGTTGTGATTCGCCAAGAGATTTGGCGCAAACCACGCTGGCTTAACTAGAGCATTGAAAAAACGCAGTAATATATGAAAACTGCGCGCTGCAGTCGTGAAGGATCTACATATAGATCTATTGGTCTTCTTCGATATTGTGGAGTCGCAATCAGAATCGCGCGTTTTCGACAAGACAAAATGTTGTGGGTCTGCGAGTTATTCTGCGATGTTTTGCAATATTCTCGTGTTTTCACCTACATGGAAACACTAATGATCGAGTCACTGTTGAATCTAATTGTAAGTCCGATGCCGAGTCGTGCGTTGTCGCTGTAGGTACGTTAGTTAGTGCGTTGCTGGATATCGCGATGGGTGAACACGTCGAGCTACGAGGTCTCGGAGTGATTCGAGGAGTGAAAGAGAGGAGCGTCGACGGTTTCGAATTCGTCTCTTTCAAAGGTGTTCCTTACGCGGAGCCGCCCGTGGGAAAACTACGATTTCGAGTAAGTGTTACTCGTATTTGTTTGGAAGTAGGCAAAGAAACGGTGAAGTAGGAACTATGGACTTCGCGAGATGCTCGTCGGTAGAAGGCAACGAGGCGAGGAGTGCCTCGGGCCTACGAAGCGATCACGCGACGTCACGTGAACGGCCCACGTGACAGAGTCGATAGGCGAGTCGACGTAGATCCCCGAGCGCGGGAGGTACGTTTGTTGAATTGGAATAACAACAACCGCATTTGTGCAATAACAGTGAGATGTATAGAAATTGAAACTAGAATAGAGAACCTTGCTGCATCTATGACACAAATTTTGAGAGCGTCATCAAGATGTAGGGGTGTGCGAATAGTGTTCGAATAGAATCGATTCGAGTAATTGTATTCGATTCGAAATTCGAGCTATTTGAATCATTCAAACTTTTCGAATAGTTCAAATTATTCGCATTTTTTTGAATAAATAATTTTATCGTTAAATAATTAATTTGCTAACAATTTCTGAAAATTCGATAAAAATCAATGAAACGAGCTTTCTTTGCAGAATTCATTTTTAAGCGAGTTTTCAATCGTTAACAAGTGAAAAGAATGGTTAGAATCAAATTTCGTTGTAATTAACTCACTTCGACAACAATTACGCTTTAGTAGTTAACTTTACAGTAAGTCTACTGAATTTTAGATTCAGTATAAAAAATGTTATTTGAACAGACAAAAGATTCTGAGCTACCTACTATAAATCATCAAAAATAACTGTAAAGATAATAGATCACAATTTAATAAAATTTATTAATTATTTAATAATTGAGAACAAAATTTTCAACAAAAAAAAACAAACAAACAACAGAAATAGTTTCACACTTGATTTTTTTACGTACAAATTTAGAATAAATTTGACCCTAATTGAATTAATATTTGTGACATAAAATTGAGTTTTTTCCATCAAGGACTTTATTATTCTACAAATATGAATTTCTTTTACATAATTTGAAACGTTCCAATTATTCGCGTGATTCGAAATTCAAATCGAATTATTCGATTCGATTCGTCACGAATAATTAGTCACGAATAGATAGTTTTGCGTCGACCAACCGATGCTTCCGATTGGTCAATTTCAAATAGGCGTATTCGAAAAACGAAAACATCCTGGGAAGTATTTCGTCAATATTTTCGATTCAAATCGTTGCCGGGAATCTGGCGTCTATCGAGCGTTTCGATAATCATCCAACAAATATTCGAATATTCCGAGCCGACATGTAGCATAAGTTTTTTTACCGGCAGGATCCAGTCCCTGTGGAACCATGGATCGGGATCAAAGATGCTTCGGAGTTTCAGTCTTGTTGTCCGCAACCGGATTTTTTAACGAGAGAAATTGTAGGCAATGAGGACTGCTTGTACCTGAACGTTTACGTGCCCTGTTCGCGAGAACACAAAGGATCGCAAAAATTGGCGGTGATGGTGTGGTTGCACGGCGGCGGCTTCACTCACGGATCCGGCAACGACTTTTTCTATGGACCCGATTATTTGATCGACAAGGACATCATTCTCGTTACCATCAACTATAGGCTCGGCGTTCTAGGTAATTGGCAGCTTCGTTCTATGAATTGATTTATCGACGAGTCGAGATGATAGGAATTGCGATGTTCGCGTATCAAACCGAGATGGTAATAATTCCCGCAGGATTTCTGAACCTGAAACACCAAGCTGCCGCGGGAAATCAAGGACTCAAAGACCAAGTCTTGGCCTTACGATGGATCCACGAACATATAGAAACGTTCGGTGGAAATAAGAATAACGTGACGATTTTCGGAGAGAGCGCAGGTGCAGCTAGCGTTCATTACCTGTGCATTTCACCTCTAGCCAAAGGTATGACGAGGTATCATACTTTTATACCCCGAAGTAAGTTCTAGAAAAGGGGACCAGCGATTTCTAAATTCCATTCCATTTTTTGCATCCTAAGCGAAACGCCAGTTCGTCCGTTTTTTCAAGGCCAAGAATTTTGTGGCTAGGCGATTTGCGACCCTTTTAATACAGATTCGAATCGTCAAAAACTGACAATTTTGGTCACTGAAAAACGCCACCGACACCTTGGCGTATTTAGCATTATTTCAAGGACGAATTAAAAGATGCTCTGCGAAAGGTCGCATTTTGGGATATTAAAAAAAACAATTCAATTACGGTTCGGTAAATGACAATCTCAACCGCGAAGGGTCTGCAGGAATGTTTCTGTATATAGTTGATCGAATCACGCAGTCGGTACGGTACAGGTCTAAAAAAACTTACGCAAGATTTGCTGACTCATGAAATTTTCACGAAGCAATTCTCGTACAATCCTACGTATCAGGTTGGTTCGTATCGCCGTTACAAAAATACGCGGAGTCGGTCGTCGTCCATGTATCAACGGCCCTAGCGAATAACAACATCGATTTTCAACTATCCACGAATAAAAGCGCGGACAAAAATTTCCACGAACATTAGTACAATAAAAGTAAATGCCATGAATCAAAGTAGCATGCGCATTTTTTTTATTGACGAACAACTTTTGTGTTCATATTTTGGGTATGGGGGAAAAAATTGTTGGGCTGAATACTAATTAATATGTCAGTAAATTCAAAGTTATACAATTCATGTAACGTTTAAAAAAAAAATCTTGATGTTATTTGTGAAATCGACATTTATTGAAGATTGTCTTCGAGTCTTCGAATATTTATTAGGTAAAAAAAATACTTGTGATAGAATCATGTCATCGATGCTAGTTCTCGCGTGATACGCTGAAATTAATTCAATTTCGTCCCACGTTTCAGGACTTTTTCAAAAAGCCATAGCTCAAAGCGGCTGCGGTCTTTGTCCATGGGCGAGCATACCCCGTGATCCGAAATTCTACGTCTCGAAATTGTTGGAATATCTTGGGAATCCATTAACGGACGAGGTGGAATCCGTCGAATTTCTACGAACAATTGATTCCGCAAAACTGGTTGCTGCCCAAATAAAGATCCAAACATTTCAGGTATGCGATTGCCAAACTTTATCATTGGGTTGCGAACTGGTGGATAGTAGCCAAAGAACGCTGGCTTCCTGAGCGGATAACAAATGTAGCGCCACAAATATCCTATGGCATCGCTACTAGCCTCACGAGTAATCGAATTCGATATCTATTTTCGTTGTAACGCAATTTCTTCGTTGTTCGGTTGATTTTTGCCATTTGAAGTAGAACAATGGCCGTCGAAGATAACGCAGCATGAGTTCACGACGACAGTATTACAGATGTAACCAACTGGGCCCAAATTTATGGGATGCGTAGTCATTGAGTTTCCTAGTTAACTACCCGCTGATGCTGGATATGAGATATCAATGCGGAAACCTGATCTCTGTACTCGCAGGAACGGGTTCAAGTTATCTGGCCGTTTGGGCCCAGCAGTGACGATGCTTCCGCTTCACCGTTTCTTCCCAACTTCGCAAGTTTGGTAACTACAGCTTCTATCGACGTTCCAATAATCGTTGGGTATAACAATGCCGAGGGACTCCTTCTGAGCAAAGGTGGGAAAACGCTAGTCTAAAAATCTATCCTAAATAACGACGACCTTTGGAGACAACCGATTGATTATGGCTGAACACATCACAGGACTCAACGAAAAATCTTGCCGTCAGATTAACGCCAATTTCGAATGGATGCTACACGAGAAAGTTGTACGCGCTATTAGACATAGCAAAAGCTTGACGAGTGATGACATAAAACGGGCATATTTTGGCGTCGAGCCGTTGCATCCGGAAAGAAGTATCCTGCAGTTTTGTAATATCTGCGGTGACACGATGTTCGTGAATGGAATTCAGGATTTCGTCAAGTATCAAGTCAAAAGAAGTCGACACCCAATTTATCTGTACCGATTTTCGTTCGACAATGGCCAATCGCTGTTGAAATCACTCACCCAAACGACACATTTACCCGGTAAGCAGGGTATTTTTAATATTCTTATTAGTGACCGATGATAATGGAAGAATAATTGTGTATTTGCGAGATGCTTAAGGAGCATCCCACGGCGACGAGCTCGTGTACTTATTTCATCCTCGTGGTCTGAAGATGTTAGGTTCTGATCCACCAAAAGCCGGTACAAAGGAACGAGAGTTAATCGAGAACATGACTCGATTGTGGACTGACTTCGCAAAAACTGGGTGCGCATGGTTGTTTTGCTTGGAAACGATTTGGCATAATTCAAGTATACTATTGATAATTTTACGTAATTCTTCGATTCGAGAAATCTGAAAAAAAGAACAAATTCGACGAAACAATTTATCACGAAGAAGCTGAAACAGTGTTTTCGGTTCAAAGTTGCCGAGAATATGCTACTTTGCTCATTTTATCTATTTTCATTCATATATATTTGAATAAACTTGGATCTCTCGTGTCTTTCTACGCAGTCAAACAAAAGTCTCGAAAAAAAAACACGTTATATTTTGCAAACCGACCCACGTATATTCTTACCCCGTGGCAGCAACTGTTTCCAAATAATGAATAGCCACACCGAATTGTATTCATGGTCTTAAGTGTGACATTTCAAACTTGCAGAAACCCTACGCCAACCCGAAGTGACACCGCGCAGATTACTTGGAAACCTGTGAGGCAACCCAACGAACTATTCTATCTGGAAATCAACGACACGTTCACTACGGGTTTGAATCCAGACTCGAATCGCCAATTGATCTGGAATAAGCCTACGAATAAACTGTAACGCTGATAGAGTGAACAACAATTTTCAGCCCACTTTCTTATCGTACAAAAATAAACGTGCAATTGCTTTTAATATGAATTCGAAAAAAATGTTCGCAATTTGTTTAAAAATGGGACAAATTTGTTTTCTCGATATAACAAATGCGGTTATATCCATAAGTGCTCGAGGAGTCTTTTTACGTGTTTCTAGTGCCAATGTAGATACTGATAGCGGAGAAAAATCAATAGGATCCCTTGTGCGTATGAAGAAAACCAGGGTATACCATTTCTTGAAAGTGCGTCAGTCTCGTCGCCGAACAAACATGTCGATGTTGACATGTTTGTTCAAGCACCGAAGAAATTTACATATTTATATCACGATGAAACCTGCCCTCGAGAACTGTACATGTATTCGGACAAGAATGCGCCATTCATGCGCACGCGCGTTGAATTCCGTGCAGAAATTGGTATTAGAAATTAATATTGATATTCAATTAATATTTAATTAATGAAATTAATATTTAGAAATTCAACATAATCCATGCGAGTGTAACTGATCGATGATCAGCCCTCTAGTACGATTCGGTACGATACGAGTGTTTGGTACAGGTACCAAGATTTTTGTTGTTGACAAAATAGGAACCGGGTTCCCTTATTCGTACGCTCGTTTCCACCAGCGCAAACACGTTTTTTTCTCAGCTCTTCAGAATGCACAAATCCTTATATCAACGGCTTGTTCTTGTGATGACTGAAGATCTTGGCAATCAGCCCAAACAAAATACAAAATTTGTCGGTGGTAATTTTTGTGATAGAATTGAGTTTGGTGGTTACATTCGAGAGACAAACACTTTGTTGTTTTTATTCTAGGGAAACATTTTTTGTTACTTCTATTCGTGAATAGCTTGATCTCGTTTGCATTGGTCGCGCGGAGCTTTCTCGTACCCAACGAACTATTATTCGTTGGACCCGTCGATTAGGCCGTGTAGCAATGTTCAACATTTGTAATATTTTTTCTTGGCGTGTTTCACGCATAAAACAAAGGTAACAAACGAAAGATATGTACATTCATCAGTATCGAATCTGATTGTCGCAAATGGATGTTGCGTCTCTTCGCGTTTCCCCTGAATATTAGAGTTGAAAATTCCGCGACTTAGGACTTTTCCAAAGGTTTGTGGATCAATAGCTCCCAAGTTTCCAATAATAAATACACTTACAAGTTGTTTATCGAATCGCAAATTCAACTCGCCGCAACATTATTTTAAAGGAGAGTGACTAATAATTTACGAGTCATGGTTACATAAATTTAATCAAGGTCACAGCCGTATACATAGACTGTTTCATACAAAATAGCTTCAAATATGATGGAGTGCTAAATTTGAAAAATACTAGCATTCAAAACTTTCGCCTGCTAATCTAACACCGTAAACTCCGTACAATTGCTCGTGATACAAACAATTTTTAGCAATCAAATTTCATATCCCATAATTATCCAACGAATATGTTCATATCTCTAATGGTACGAAGGATACCGACGATTCAAGTTTGCCAGATCTCGAGACTCATTCATAAGCTTATCGTCCAGCTCCATTCATGAAAATACTCGTGGCAAGGAGAAATGGCACTTTCAAGATGAACAGATGTACGACGGGTCGGTTTGAACGAAGAATCAAATCCCTTGTTGAAAAGTGGTCCCTTCTTCGGAAAAAATACTTCTCCAACTTTTGTCAGGTTGATACACCTCCTTTAAGCGAAAAAATCGCGGAACCTTCTCGTGTCAGCAGCAAGATTATTCTACCATCAACATTAATGCTATCTTCATCATCGTTTGCTGGTGAATTATGAATATTACAACGTGGGTTGTCGTACGGCGAAACGAAACCCAAGCCCCGGGCTTGAATATTGCAGAACGACGTACCATGCCGATATGAGGGTCGTTACTGAAGTGAGCTACGGTCAAGTCTGTGTCAACAGGAAACAAACAATAACGAGTGAGGTTGCTGAAACGATGCGAAACGATACGTTGCAAGGGAAATTCCGTGCACGGCATCCCGAGTTGAGAACGTCGGCGTATTATCCCTCGCGAATATTACTAGAAGTTCACTGTGTCATGTGCTCACCGTTAGTTTCCGCGCGGTTCGACTCGAAACTTCGCACCTTGATCGACGTGGCACAACTTAGCTGCATGTGATATAATACTTCTCCACCGGTGTTTGGGATAATAGTGTACCGAAATTGAACCAGGTAAATAAAATTTATGTTACTTCGTGCGATATTATAAAAAACTGTGAATTAAAATTCAAGTAATTTCCACCAAAGTCATTGACACCTCATCAACGCACATTCATAAAATGTGCGTTAAGCTGTACTATTACTTTTTCAGAATTCCCGGACTTCAAAGCGATAAGCTCCGCTTACGTGACGAATTTTTTTTTTAAAGGTGTTGGGTGACAGTGGGATTTTGAAAAAAACGAAAACAAAATTCCACTCACTGCGTGTCCGGATACATCACTTAAAAATGATTCGTTAAAAAATGATTGTCACGAAGAACCTCCGAGTATTCGAATTTTGACTGTGCGTTGCTAGCGTCTGTGATGATCGCTGCGGCGCGCTGTAACTCTGGGCAAGGCCTGAAGCTCTAAAACAGCCACGGATCGGTTTAACGTCACTCAGAAAAGTAACCAAGGGTCAAGAGAGTAATTTGAAAGGACAATTTTATAGTTTGAGCGTCGAACATGAAGGGTATATAAAATTCATCTCTAATTCTTCACTACTTAAGACTTCGAACATGTTTTTCTGGAAAACCATATTTTCCAATTCAGGCGGACTTCTTTTCAATTTTTTAGAGATCAATAGATGAAAAAACCAACGTAGTTCGATAGCAATTCTCATATACAATCGGACAAAAATCGGTTCATCGTCTGAACTACAAAATCGCAGGAGCCGTGGGTCCGTCTGTTTACCCTGCGGAAAAGGGTTCATCCTAAAAGTGCTATACGGTCGAAATGTTGATTTGCATCAGTTTGAAAAAATTGTTTTTTATAGTTAATTAGCTGTATAATGAGGAACTTGTTTCAGAATCGTAATGTACTTGCCGGTACGGCTGAAAAAATTCTGAAAATGTTCTCACCTTTCCTGGTGCTACTGCGGACTAACCACTTAACAAAATTGTGGCTTGTGGTCAATGTGAAGAAACTCAATGTTCGAGATATTAATTGCTGACCCTGTGTGAACGTTTGAAATTACGGAAAAACGATGGACTAGAAACAGAGATAGTACACACATATATTTTTGGTGGCATCCATGAGTATCCAGATACTTTGTTGCTGTCTCTTGTCCTTTTGGATGTTGATCCAAATATCATTGATTGGTCCCCTGATTGGATGTTGACAGTCCGTCAGCTTTGTACGTTAATGATGGCGATAATACTACTCAATATCACGTTAGATACATATGTGTACGCGAATTCGTAACAATTAAATAAAATAGGATTAGGGTTCTGAAAAATTCTGTTCGAGTTTTGAGTCTGAAGATCGAGTTTTGCAAATGAATTTAGTATCAGCTATTGACGTAGATCTCTAGTTTGCTATTTCATCTGCACAATGATAACGCAACGAGGTCAAACGGTCAAATGAGATTGGTGTGCCCAAATGATTCTCGTGGACATACCCGAAATTACATACGTAGTTACATCGGCAGTCAAAATAGATACTATCCGTATGATAACGTCCCCTTGAACTCGACCGATCCCTCAATAAGATGTCGCGTATTCTACGATATATCTTATTTTCATAGAGTGCAGCAATCTATTAGCAATCCGCGCAACTTCAGGCGTCCATGAGACTTATTCGACAACAACTTTGTCCGCAGGATTTTGGAAAAATTTAAACTTTTCAGCCTCATTCAATTGGGTGGAATCATTCGATGACAGCTAATGCGCGGCTCATCGTAGACAGCTGCTTGTAATATATCTTGTCACTAAGCAAAGACAATCGATGTCTGGAGAGTTACTTTCTGGTATCAGATTGGCTTCATGTACGGTAATCAAGTCGCAATGTAATTCACCTTTACCGTAGATACCGCAGCTCTACGAAGCAACTTTTTTATTCGTCATCCGCTTCATTTCATGATTTTTCTATTCATTGTGCACCAAAGTCAGGAAAAAATACCCCCATCGCGTTTAAAGTTCACTTTCGTAGTGCTTATATTAATAAAACAGATTCTCGCGTTATCGTGGATACATTCAATAATCTTGGTATTTATAAACGGACCGCGCGAAGAGAAGAGGTATTAATACCGTCGCGTGGTACTTCTTCAATTAAGAACGGTAGTTGAGTGCTTTGTAGGAGCCGCAAAAGGGTTAAGATGTTTTCGCAAGAGTGTAAGTCTGATACTGAGGCATCTTGTGGTGCATGTGGCACGTTTATTAAAGTGCGTGATGAAAATTTAAACTGGATAAATATGAGATGCTTTCTTAAGCCTGCAGTCCCTACTTTGCTGCCTTATTCGGAATCAGGAAAAATTTACCAGAAATTCGTTGATACTTTGTTAAAGAACTTTAAGGCCACATGGGTTGCAGGATGCCTAAAAGTTCATATGCTACATGCTCGCTCAGAAAAATTTGGAAACAACACGAGAGCGTATTCGGAAGAGCTAGGAGAACGTATACATCGAGATATCACATTGAAATTAATGAAAATAACGTACAAAAGTATCAGTTATGTTTTCTCAATAAATAGAAGTTCAAATCACTGTTCACAAGTCTGTTAGTAATGGCCAATAAAGCCAATGACCTTTCTTCCAATTTGATCCAACAATCGGATGACATCACGTACGTGCACGTACACGTATGTACACGTACAAACATTCTCTTGCTTACGAGAGCAAAGTTTCTCACGAATTTAAACAAATTTACGGATGACTGTTGATAAACCTATCTTCATTTTATACCTAAATTTCAAAGTCGAAAATCGCGTTGACCTGTGTGACGAAGTTGGATCGTAATTTATGATGATGTCATCTGATTGTTAGAGCAAATTGAAGGAAAAAACGTCGGCTTTGTTGGCGATTACCAACGAATTTGTAAACATTACGACTAGGGCTTCGGGGCTTACGTTGGGCTGGATAGGTTGGAGCGTCGTAGTTTTTCGAGAATTCGGTAAAAAACAGCCCTTCACTGTTATCGCGATCTCGCTAGGCTATTCCTTTCGAGATCCGTGATTTTTCAAATGCTATCTCGAAAGTCAATCGAGCTACGAAGGGGGAAAAAGTTTGTCCCGAAGTTCTATCCAGCTAGAGGATGAAATCGCTGTCGTATTCGTGCGAATCAATACCAGGGTGAATAGATCACTCATCCTGAAACCTTCTTTGAAGCTGTGAAGACTCGGTGCCTCGGAGATCCGGAGGTTTCAAGGCAAAACTTTGAAAACTTTGACTAAAGTCCATCCGAAACTCTACTAACAGCATTTAATCACTAACGTTTCAGATTACAAATGTTGTAAAAGTAACTTTGGTAGTAATTCAAAGCAGCTGCAGGGGTCCAATTTCGTGGTGTTACGTCGGGGCGATTTTACAGCGATAAGAAACCGTTCTAATCTCGCGAAGGGAATACTATCGCGAGGCAAGAACTGGAGCTGATTACAATAAATGCGGCATCAAGGCTGCCAGAAATTCCCTTTCATCCAGCTGAAATATGAAGGATCAAATAATTCCGTCGTATCTATAGACGTCGGGAAAACTTATTTCAATAACGATAGATATTAGACCCTTGCTCTCGAAAATAAAAATAGTAAAAATCTCACTATTTGAAACAGTAACTCCTCAATTCAAGACCGAAATAGTGAAATAAAGTGAACTTCACTGTTCAAATAGTGAATTCCTCGATATACTGTACGTATCGCTCGTAGCGTGTCCACGCGGTTTTTTATTATTATTGTTATTACTACTACTTTTGTAGATCTGTCCATCTAACTAACTAAAGATATACGGCTCTTGCGTATTGCGGTGTACTTACGCAACGGGTCGAATCCTGTTACGAAGTCTGGACACGGAGTATAAGCTCGACTTCCAGCAGGAGTATCAGGCCAACAGGACCAACCATCGAATACCGCCGGACAGAAGGGTTCTGAAATGAAAACAGCACCGTTATACCAATGAATCGAATGTTCAACGTATTCGAGCATCGACTCACGACTAGCACTGGGTATAACTCTTCGAGTCGCTGTGACGAAAGCCATGGAATAATGGATTAATAATAACATGCTGAAGAATTACCAATTCAGAGAAATCACATTACGGGTGTAAAATTGTATATCGCTTGACTAATTTCACAGAAGACCTACCGTTACCTATTCGCACATCTGACAAAATTAGAATAAGCGTGTCTACTTTTAACAATTTAAACCAGAAACCTCATACTTCGGAAGTTATTGTACTTCAAAGCCTAATGGACTTTATCCAACGAGTTTTTGTGAAAGGACAGATGTTCGAATGTTTGAGATTCTTCAGATAATTACCATCGTGCGAGGTAATATCGTCGGAATGCAAATTCGGCGGAGAGTTCGTAAGGACGAAGGGCAGTTGGTAATTATCTAATGCAAGTTGCTTACAAAAACGAGTTTAGACCCTAAATTGATATCGAGGGCACCGAAAAACCTTAGAGCATTCTGAAATATTCACGGTACTGATTCTAGGGGGAATTTTTAGTTCCAATCGCGAGTCTATTGTTATCTCAGGTGAGTTCGCCATACTTCTTCTGGCAGTAGAGGAACTTCAGATCGGACTCGCGATAAGAAAATGGCAACGCTTGAACCGAATGAAAAATACATATGTCGCTGTGTACTTCATGAATTTCATCGCGCATGAAATGCAACGGAGGTAGCTAGCAGCATCAACAACGTGGCAATCGAGGGAGGTATACAAGTGAGAACCTGCCAGATGTGGTCGAAATCCATAATTCAATATTCAATATTATTCTGATCGGTCCACGTATTCTACAATTGTATGGAAGAATCAAATTCTCAATCCTCATAAATATTTTGCCCTACAAAAATTGGGAGTAAGATTTGGGAAATATATTATGCTTTCAAAAAAAAAATTCTATTATAGTAGCAGCAATTTGTTTCATCTTTGCAGTTTTCCTAGTTTTCGAGAAGACTGAGTAACAAAAGTCATGGTATCCGGGCTCATTTCACCAAATACCTCAGGAAGAAGGTCAGAGTTAAGGGTCAATCACCATACATACATGGGTTCTCTTCAAGTGCCAATATTATTACGTATGCGATTTCAGCTATAACAATAGGCAGCACGTCGCCATGCTTATTCCTTTGCTTTTCTATTTCGTCCGACCTAACAGAGTCCAGCATGCGTGTGAAAACAGTTGAACCAACTCGATACAGCATTTCTACATGTAAGTAAATTTTCTACGTGAGAAATATTATCCGGATATACATTTATAATAAATAATCCGGCTGAATTTTTTTCTCCATACTTGGATGAAGTTTCTTTGTTCAAATTTCGTCAAAATATCTCATGTTCTCGAATGTCAGAAGATCGATATGCTGTGGCATGCAAAACCAAATGTGTATCATCATCATCTGTGAAATAACTTGTCTTTGCGTTTAATTATAAGAATAATTTCAGTTATCAGGGACATTAGTGGTAATTATTCATATGGTAATGGTGAGTTTTGAGATATCGGGTGTCATTACCGATTCCCATCTTTTCGCTATAAAACTATTCGAAAATCTGAGAGGATAATACCATATAGCGGAATATTGGCCGTGTGGAAACGATTGACATTATTTTCATACAATAAGCTCAATTTTTCAATGAGTGGTATGATCTTTACTGACTCGGGACCAAACGTGTTCGTATGTTCATCATATGGCTTCAGATGCCGACCAAGCGATTATATCGCTGAGGACCACCAGAAACCTTGACCGCGGAGTGAATACTTAAAGACGGCAAATCAGACAAGGTCATTAACGTCAATAACATCAAATAATCTCGCAATGGCCGGAGCTGGTAAAATGGCCAGTATACAAATATTTGGAGAGTCGAGTCTCGCATGTCCGTCTAGCCTGTTAGTTATTTAGTCGTTCCGCGTAATGGGTTCGTACTGCGTCACTGACATATCGTAATATATTATTTATAACCCTCCCAAGAT
Organism: Arge pagana; assembly: GCA_963969455.1. Lineage (NCBI taxonomy): Eukaryota > Metazoa > Arthropoda > Insecta > Hymenoptera > Argidae > Arge > Arge pagana. The sequence goes on along the minus strand of OZ018310.1, from coordinate 15,141,873 downwards.
TATAGCGAAGCGATTTCCCACACAGTATTAGCGGATACTCAATATTAATGGATTATCGCTCGCAACTTTGCGAGCAGCGTACGTTTTTGTAATAAGTTTATCGGATTTGAAAAATGGGGATTGAATCATTCACATCATGTGCGTGTTTCAAACGTGTATTTGGGCTTTTGGCTTCCGTGTAGTTGTTTGAATAACTTTGAAGCCAATGTTGTGAGGCGGAGAGTCTTGTAAGCGACACAGTAGACCTGAGAAATCAGAAAAAATCATCGACTCACTATCCTATGTCCTATGCAGTATTTTGGAATCAACGACCATTAACACCACATTGTATAATCAATGAATGGAAATACAGCTGGCACAAAAATTCAAGGAACATCAATTTTCCCCCCAAAAAACATGCTCGAAGTCCACGTCACGTAAATCGGAGAAAAAAATGATGCTATGGTGATAAAAAAATACTGCTATGAAGTTCACAATCTGTACTGTCGAAGTCGTTCCTGCGAACTCGTATTTCGAATCGATACGCGAATTCCGTACACCAAAACTTTCGACCTTCGATAGCTAGAAATCTCAGCTGTAGAAGTACTTTTTGGAATTCACGAATCTTACGAATTTCATTTTCAGAATGTTACCTGGAAAAATATTCTCAATTTCCTTTGTTTTTTGTTCTATTCAAAGAGAGTTCGTGGGACTTTTGAAATTTTAAGACTGCTCCACGACTTCGGAACGCTAAGATAACTATTACTATTTCACATCCATTCAATTGACATCCATTCCACTGACATCTGGCGACCATGACGCACTCTCAAGGTGAAAATATTCTGGAAGGTATTCTTCGTTCGGTTTTATGGCACTCAGCAAACGAGAGACGTAATTGATTCCGAAGTTCGACTAATAAGACATACATATAACCGATAGACCACTTTCAAATTACGGTTGGAACACGGCCAACCTTCGACAAACACCGAAAAGCATGAAATATTATAACTAAAATTACCGGCGACGCGTGTGTTTGTTTTTTTGCCGAAAAAACGACAGAACTGATTTTCAAAAAATTCTATTGAAATGCGAAAACGTAGATCACGAGATTGATCCTAAGCATGTTCAACGAATAGTAGAGGGATTCCCGTATACATCTGAGTCGCGTCTCTTTCCAAAATAGATTATCAACCCCAAAAATATTGATCCTAATACTCTGATACAAACATCACGCGATGAACGGTGATGAAAACATTTTTTTGTCGTTATACGTAAGAGCGATTTGCACAAATTCGAACGACCATCGAGTACCCGATGGACAAACAGATATAGTATCATTTGAGAGCACTCCTTTGAAGTGATTGTGACAAGTACAATAACTTTCTGATAAGTTCAGCCCTCTGGAACACAACTGTGCGTAGATTTCACGAGTATTCGCCATTGGTGGTAATAGGAGTATCAAAACACGGTGGTGTTCCAGAGTTAAGCCGATCAATTTCAAGATATGGAAAGGAGTGTCACAGGCAGCGAGTGTGCTCGCATGTATAATAGTTCAACGGGGGATTGCTTGTTGGCTCGTGTCACGCCCAGGTGTTTATTGCGTTGAAGATGATTAAAACGCTCCACGCCTGACGGGTCTACAGCCCACACGAAAAATGATTACTCTCGTGTTACTAGATGAGTATATCACAATCAAATCTAATTGGGTATGGATTCGAATATTTCGATTTTCAATTTCCGTAATTCCTCGCAGAATCATTCGAACTCTGCGTTCTCGCCAAGTATTTTCATCAAGAATATTTTCTTCCCAGGACAATTCGATACCCATGCAACTGTAACAATTTCACTCTCATTCCTATTTACTCGCACGATTTGTCTTCGAAAATTATTTTCGCCGACGAGTCGATTATTATGGGCGGAAGGAATATTGAACTGGAAGGGAGAAGATAAAATTCGAAGCGGAGGGATTTCGAAGAGAAAACTCCACCAAATGTAATCGCAGTTTTGTTATGTAGAGCAGGAGAACGTAGGCGCGATGGAAAGAACCGACAATTGCGAAGCATAACATGCTAACGTATTACCATATGTTAACTAGTCTGCAGAAAATTGCACCAAGGACGCTGTTTTATTAGTTAACGGGCTGAAAAAAGCTCAAAGGAAAAGCTCAGAGGGAAGTTGGTCTGTTAGTAGGTAAGTCAAATGTGGAAAAGAAAACAACGCAGAATACTACTACTGGACGACAGTAAATTGAAGGACCACGAAGTGGTGAACGGATGTAGCATGCAATGGAACACATTTATTAATCTCTACTTGCAGTGTTCCTTGAAAAAAGTGTGTCAACGCGTATTAGGATAATACCAATCCAATTTTTCCTAACTGATTGATACGTTGACATCTCAACGACGGTATCGATGCCAATTGTCGAGTATTGAGTATCGATTTTTTCACAATACCACGAGTATCAGATACGTTTCCATGGCTCTAACGAGTAATAGCACATTATACATCAATAAAAGCACCGGACCAGAATTGCCACGTAGTAGAAATAAAGGAAATGCCACGAATTGAAGCACCATACACATTTGGCACATTGCACAGGAATAAAAGCACCGGACCAGAATTTCCACGTAGTAGAAGTAAAGGAAATGCCACGAATTGAAGCACCATACACATTTTGTTATTGACAAACAACTTTTGTATCCATATTTCAAGTACGTGAAATGAGAAAAAATGATTGGCTGATTACTAATTAACATATCTGTCAATTCAAGGCATATGCAAATTATTTTATGTTTCGCGAAAACAACTCGCCCACTTTATGTTATTGTAAGTATCGGTGAAGATATATTGTAATATAAAAAAAATATGTACCATAATTGAAAATTGTCTTCGAGAGTCCTCGACCATTTGCTAGGTAAAACCGAATACATAATTGTTTGGTGTCAGTCAGTATTCGTGACAGAACCGAGTTGGGTGCTTTTATTCGAGTGAAACAATTGTTGTTTATTTTATTCCAGGGAAAAATGTTTCGTTGTTTTTATTCGTGAATAGCTTTATATAGCTTTATAAATAGATTTAGATTACAATTTTCGTCTCGAGTGTTTTGGTGCTATTATTCGTTAGAGTCGTCGACCGTGCTACTACTTTGTACTTTCCATCGTTCAATCAGCTCACGGCCTTGACCATCATCCGATAAAATAATCAAGCTCGACGACTAGTCGCCTGTAAGTGGATTTGTGCCGTACCGAGTTGAGTACAAACGACTATTCGCATCTCTTTCGATTCTCCGCGAACCGAAACAATGCGGATGTCCACTGGATAATTCTAATATGCTAGAGAAACGGGGATTTGGATTCGTGGTAGTTTCTTGTTTTGGGCGCCATTGATCTTCGCATGCTACCGATAAAGAATAGGAAAGGAACGTCGACGCGCATTGGTGCGACGTGAAATAAATAATCAAAATTAGTCCGCGTTCCCTTGCACGGCGCGACCCGGAAAGTATCAAGACATGCTAGATGCCGTGCGGTAGCAGCCAGTAGCAGCGAACGAGCTCTGGTTCGCCGCTGCTGAACGCTCAGCGCCGCTTACAGCCGGATCCGCTGGCATGGAAACTTAGCATTGCCGTGACGAAGCGAAATAGTGGCGGCGGACCCTGGCAATTTATTAACGGGGGTTGACATATAACGCTGGGACGTGGTTCGAGACGTCTGGCGATTATTCATTTGGACGAGGCGCGAACCGTTTTCCGAAATGGTCGATCCGTAAAGACGCGGCGCGTCCCTCAACTTAGCTCATCTGTACGCATCATTACATAGGCTTTCACTCGGAATATCTGACAGCAATAGGTTGACAGCTTTGGGCTTTGAAGGCTTTCGATGTTATCGATCGTCGGCGGGGTGGTAGATGCCATGTATTTCGTGATACTTTTCTCATATGACGTTTATTCGAGACGAAATGGCGCAGTGCCAATCATGAATTATTCAAGTGCCATCCTCCCTGACATACAGACGTGTCAATTCGTAACTATTTCTGATATCAGTTTTCTGTTCAGTTTTTACGATCTCGTATAAAATTTCCATGACGTTTCCTTCGGTCGACAATTATCGTTGTTGTTATCACCACCAAGGCAACCCTGATCACGAATCATTTTTTGGTTCCCTCAATGCGAGTACATTCCCAATCGTCAATGATTCAGCTCCTTGTCTAGCGATCTCGTTGGTCTGACGTTGCTTGTCAGGTTCGAATACACGCAGACCCGAGTAGCGAAGTTTCTTACGTTCCACCGCCGAAGAAATGGAGTTATTCGTAGACGAGGAAAATTTGTGTCACGAGAACCGGCGCGCTATGCAGTAAAAGAGGAAATTTGTGTTAAAATCAAAGTCCCCGTAGGTAAAACAGCATAGGAAAATGAATCCAGATTTTTCAACTGCAGAAAAATGTTCCGGATTATCGGATTGGTATTTTTGACCTTGAAATTGAAGGTCAAATTTACAACGGTACGACAAAAAATTTCTGCTTCTCATTTTTACCACAGTTATGCATATTTTTTTTGGTACAGTACGAAAATGATCTTATAGTCCGCGAATCGAGGTACGAGAATCTGCCGTTCAAATAAATTTTCCCTCACCAGAGCATCAAGAAAAAACAGGTCACGATATCGACCTATTCGACAGCTGTTTTCATTCACTTGATAGCCATATACGGTTCCATTTAGATGCTTACAATTGGATTCTTAGTGAAACCACTCCTCGCGACAATGGTCATCACTCTCTTACATCGGCAAGGTCACTTCAAGGTCATTTCAGGTTAAATCATTAATTTCTATTTTTTATATTTTATTTTTTTCCCTCTGTTTCTGGTTTGAATGAGAAAAGAAAGATCATTGGAAGAACAGTTCATTACAAAACTTTGTTGAATACCTAAGCAAAGTATATTTAAGTCATAACACAATTGAAAAAAATGTAAATTGTACTTTTCCAAAAATTATTCGTAGCTGTGCTAGCAAATGAGAGAGGTAAATTTTTTTGATCTTCAATTTTGAAGTCAAAAATACAAATTCGATAAACCGGGATATTTTTCCTCTATTCGGTATTAATTCAGCTTCAAAATGCATCTGGATTCATTTTCCTACGTTGTTTCAATCACGACGGATTTGATTTTAACAGAAATTTTCTTTTTCTACCCCACAGTGTGGCATTGTTCTGATGCTCGAATGACTTGGGAATAACGAATGTTTCAACGCATAACTGGAATGCTTGATACTTATTCTTTTATCGCAATCTACATCGTTCCCTTCGAATCATACTGATCAGAACGCACTCAACGCGTGATACGCGACAGAAGTGAGAAATGAAGAACGAGACGATGCGATGTAATACATGAACGACTTCGAAATCGTTCGTCTTCAACGCTACATACGGAAATGCATGTTTGACATCGTTGCATTTCGTAAGAGGGATGAGAAAAGAAATAGAAACTTTTGTTGCATTGACAGACGTACAATTTTCTACTCGTAGCAAAAATATTTCCTGTCCCAAGTACAAAGAATATTCATAATACTAATTATATATCCACTGTTAGTTCGAAATATCGTTGATCCGATTTTTCTTCGCAAACGCCTCTTGCTGTCTTCGGTACGAATTTTTACCATGACTTACATATGTATACATTTTAAAACACGTGTTGCGCGCGCTTGGGTTTTCTCATTTTGAACGCAGACATTGCTTCTGGCTGCCGGGCACATTTCTTTAGTAGAAACGAGCTCTGAATACGAAAATGTTGAAGCAAATATTTACCTCGACGTACATTGATGTACGACGCGAGTAACAATTCGTATGAAAAATTCATATGCAGCGAGGTAACGAGCGCAAATTTATGCTTCGCGAATCATTTCTACGAGTATTAAAGATCTCTGCTCTGATCTAGTCTTGTCGGATTCTACACATCGCGGAGCAAAGCTTCTGGGGGTCAGAAGTTGAGATGAGTTCGAATCAGAAATATATTCTGAACGATTAGCGACGTGCGTTTTAACGTTGAAGTTTGGATAGATCTCTAGATTACAACTTTATGACAAATAATATTGCTGCATTTTTACAGCTTCATCTTATTGGCAAAAAATAGAAAACCATTTTATGCAATAAAATCCGAAATAAAATGAATGATGAATAAAAAGTAAGCGAAAACAAAATACAAAACAGAACGATCTCGTTTCATCGTTATTGCACCTTGTTCAGGTCACAAAAAATGTGTGATTGTCGATGAACGGTATTATCAACACCGTAAACCCAAATTTTTCAAATTTGGAATTTGTTATGTAGAGACGCTTTTCAAGCTCGTACGAGTAAAAAAATGTCAAGGCTACAACTTTCTCGCAACAAATTTGTTAATTAAACACCCCCTTCCGACTGCCACACTGAGCAGACCTCTTGATGAAGGACGGTATACATCCGCTGTAGACACTCTGTGGAATTAAAAGTTGATTGCATAAAAACGCGAAATACAGTGGGTACCCTGTATTGTCCGTAATAACGGAGATTAGATTGTGCAACTTCAGCGCTCTCATTCCAGTTTTGCGGAGATAGCATATTAGTATTGTGCGGAATTACGCGGATGTTGAGCTCAAGTCTGCGTACACTCGAGCAAGAATACTCGAGCCATTTGTATTCACAGACTTTGCATGCAGATGAGATGAAATTGTGAAGGTTCAAAGGCTTGGAGTTCAAGATTAGCTTGGTAATATTTTAGAATGCAGATTACTTTGGACCAGTATCTTTCGCTGAGTATTTTTCATCGCTCAGTCAGACTGTACCGCATCAGTTCAAATTTGTTCGAGTGTGTTCACTGTATTTTCGGCCACAAAACATTTGAATTATCACTGAACTAGGAAACATTCGTACGTACTTAACCACAAGTACGAGCAGTAAGTCAGTGGTACGTCGGAAAACCATAATATTGTCATTACCTTGGATCGTACTAGATGTTTCTGTTGGAAAGCCATACTCTAGTGCATGCGAGCAACATCTTTTTCCTCGTGAATAACGGACTATCTCGAAATTCCCATTCGCGAACAGCAACATTTCGTAAAATCTTGTCAGTAGTTATGAAATGTAATATTTTTTGACGCGTCACTTCTTCTGTCGAGGGTTTTTTACTTCTGACAAAAAACCGAGTGAAAAAACTATTAAATCTATTCTCAGATGTGTTCATTTGTTGGAGTATATTCTATTCTGTTGTTTTCAATATCCCTGTTAGTGCAAGATCCTGACCTGGGTCCGACGTACATCATCCTTTTTCCTGATGAAATGTATTCTTCTCGCGATAAGATGTATAGATGAAGAAAACCTGGGGGCGGCTTACACCCCATATCCGGTCAAGGCGATTTTTTTTAACTGAGAAGATAACGGAAAAAACACGTCTCATAAGTTCAAACTAACTTTTATTTAGCATAAGAAGAACAGAATACTATATGAGTAGGCTTTTATACTAAGTAAGAAAATTAAAAATTACATAGGTAGGTTAAGCTCATGATCAAGAAACGACCGTAACTGAACTAACCGCGTTAGCACGCAACACTAAACAAGCCGATAAATCCGCTTTGTGTAAATGCAAGTTAACTTACCTATTGAAAATTTCAAAAATCCAATTTCAATAATGAGAATTCATGGCACGGATAATCCGCTGCCTGGATAAACCGCGCACGGATAATCCGGGTTCTACTGTGATTTCAAATAACTTGTTTTGATAGTAGTTTTATTTATTTCACAAAGCAAATGCTGTAAGGTTGTTATGTTACGTTTTAACTTCATTTCACCAACATTAAAAAAAAAATTCATTGTTGATCAAATTGATCATTATAACATTTTACCGGAGCAACAACAAAAAAATCACTAGATTAATAGTTCATCTAGAGCCCAATCAAAGCTTGTTTCTTTATTTGCGTATAAACAAAATGGTGGTTTTTGATTGCTTGCTCGCGGATCTTGAAGAAAAAACGCCCTGGTTAATTTCTTTCAAAACGTTTAAATTTGAATAAGAAATAATCCTTCGACCAGACACTAGACTAATTATCAAGCTGATGCTTTTATTTGTTTCATTGATTTTACCAGGAATAATGGCATGATAGTCCAACAACAAAGCATGACGGGGTCCAACAAATATGGTGATAATTTGATAGATTTTTGTAGAATTTTGATGAAATGCAGTAAAAATATAATATAATAGCTTTGTGTCGTTTGTTTTATGAAATAATTTGAACTACTGCCAATGCAAGCGTTTTTGCAGCAATTGAAATGAGACGAGATTGATGCGATGTTTGTGGCAGTCTGTTGGGTTTGGTTTCCTATCATCACGACCGAGTGATCTTCACGGCATCGGATTCGAATGGAACGGCATATTTCCGCTAGCCGTTGAACAGATCAGATGTTTCTAGTTACCTGTCCAATTAAAACTTTCGAATCTCTCGAAGTTTGACGGCGAAATCACCAAGTAACTTCGAACGTTCTAAAAAGTTGTTCGCGATACCGTCGTTAGATGATACTTCGAGTGCGATAACAAATTTCATCTTCAACTACCGACAGTGAATTTCTCACCAGAGATGCTCGACAGCTTCTAGACAAACGGCGTTCCATTCAATTTCTCCACGTCGAAATGGCAGGGCCTTTCCGTTGGAGCGTAAATTTGTAACGAGATGTATACTTCATCGGATAGAATTTCTTTGGTGTAGCCGTGCCAAATCTGGGCTTTTACACCCATCCAACATCGATACGTGAAATGGAAAAGGTTTCGCGAGAGATTAAGGAAGAGATGAACTCGCGTGAGATGATTGAATTTGTGCAGCGAGCTACACGGACCTTGGTTACTTTCAAATAAAATCGACCGCTTCTCTGCTACGATCCGTTGATTTGAAAGGTTTTGCGCTTCGGCAGCGAATCCTATGATGCCAGGTAGGAACACTGGAAACAGTGGGTAGCAGACGTAGAAGGAAAATCGAACAATAAAATTGGCAATCAAGCAGTGAAATGAGAATCTATTGTAACGGCGGTGTGAAATGTAGTTGCACAGAGGTGACTGTAACGTCAACCTATATGATGTATTTTGGTAATTCGCGCGATGGAAAGACGGGAAATAAAATTGGTAGGAAATTTCAGCACATCCAGCATGGAAATGGCAAACCACGGTTTGCAAGCGGGATGCATTCCAGAAGATCTCGTGGAAGACTGTGGTCTCAATTTCTTACAAAACTTCGAAGAGAACAATGTCGGGAGAGAATGATTGAGGAAGGCTCTTGAGAAGAAGAGAGTTGCCGAGGAAAGTTTACTCCCGGTCTTTGGGGAAGCAAAGAGAATTTCAGTATTGTAATTTCGAAAGGAAGATTTCCCAACTCGGTTTTCGATAAGAAGGAAAACAACGCAAATATTTCCACGGTGAAGAGATTTTCTTGAAGAAAATACATTTGAAATTCAATCCACGGAATAATTAATTTCTTATTCAAGAAAAATCGAACGAGTTTGCATTGGTACTTGATATTTTTGGGGAAGCTTGATTGAGTCTGTACTCGCGAGATATACAATCGTTGCTCAGAAATCCAAGGCTGATATTCGAACCGAAGAGAATCTTCGACTTACGAGTGTGAGACAATCTTAGTTTCTGCGACCGGCTCGAAATATGCGAATACAAAGTTCAATCGTTATTTTCATAAGGTACAAACGATGATAAAGCCACGCTCAGACCTTACGTTACAACTCACTTAATTTCACTTCGGACTCAATATTTATTTTCCTATAATATTTCCTCCCAACATGATTTCCACTTTGAAATTCGGGTATGAAATTGCAATAGGTTTATCAACATTTTTTTAAAACTCATGACAAACTTTGTTATCGCAGCGAGGAGAATGAAAAATCAAAGATTTTAAATTTTATCGGTGGCAAAAATATAACAATACCTTGGTACGTTATTTTCATTAGCTTTGATAGCTATTATACGAGCTTACAGAATTCTTGAAAAATGTTCAAAAATGAACTGAGAAATGAAATAAAGTATTTTATCTTACTAAACCTCAAATGTAGTCCTCCGTCGTATTTTCATGGTATCTTGATGGAAACGTTCTCTTTGTTCCCTGCGAATACGCTCCCGCGTTGTTTTCAAATTTATCTTGCGAGCGAGCATGTAGGATATGAACTTTTAGAGACATTCTGCAGCACAGGGCTTTGAAGTTCATTAACAAATTTTCAACTAATTCCTGGTAATCTTACTTGATTCTGAATAGGGCTGTCAAAGCAGGCTTCGCAGGCTTAACAAAGCATATCACTTTTGTCCAGTTTAAATTTTCATCGCGCACTTTAATAAACGTGCCGCATACATAACAAGATGCCTCAGCATCGGACTTACACTTTCGCGATAATATTTTAACCCGTTAGCGGCTTGTACAAAGCACTTAACCATTATTCCTCACTGAAGAGGTACCACACGAAGGTATTAATACCTCTTCTCTTTGCGCAGTCCGTTTATAAATAGGTACCAAAATCATTGGATAGATCGAAAATCTGTTTCGTCATTATAACCACTACAACAGCAAACTTTGAAGATATAAGGGTATTTTTCCTTGATTCTGGTGCATCATAAATATATAAATCATTCAGCGAGCTCGAAGACAAAAGAAGTTTCATTCGGCAGAGTTGCGTAGGTGAGATCAAAGGAAGCTGAAACAGCAGTGAAAATATTTGGAATAAAACAATTTTTTATATTTTTTTAAGAAAATTCAAACAATCTTTTATTCCAGCGAAATTAATGCTGTTTCATCGACTCTCGGTTTCCCCAAATCTGTGCGACGGGACCTTGATATCCAGTGCTTCGAAGTGCCACCATACCATTCGGTACTAGACTTCTTAGTCAAGTTACATTTTCACCTTTCATGCGGAACTGTGGGACATAAACGCCGGATTCGAATTAAGCGTCCTCTGAAACACACGGCACACCAAGTCTGTTTCGTGTTGCTTGCTTGACCAAGTTTGTGGTCTGTGCATTATTATTCAATTCGGATTGCGTCTCGTTTTGGTGTAATGGTATGGAGACACCGGTTGATTTCGCTCGTGTCATCGACGGATAACCGAACAGGTGGGACGTCCCTCTCCCAATGCTGCCGCGGTGATTTCCTCGCCTCTGGTGATCGCTATGGCTCCCTTCCACTTTTCCGTATTTTTGGCGGAATCTGATCCACTCGTGTCATCTTCGTGTTACTTCCTTGGTTGGTCGCAATCGCGTTGTCATCGTCCTTTTCCTTCGTTCTCCTTCTGCCTATCGCTCACCCGCTCTCTCGCTCGTCCCGAACTGCCGATATTTACCTATCCTCGCAAGTTATTAAGCGCTATTGGTCAAAGTAACGGTAGAAATTCGCATTTACCCAAGAAACCATCTACATTCGCGACTGCCCGTATTTGCACGCGGGTCCGCGCAGCGCCTGCTATACGGGCGGGCAATGGCACGGGGCGCCGAACTCAGGTTGGCCCTGGGCACCACAGTTGTCCAAAACTGTGTACGAAAGATGTTCGCGGGCCGAAATCGAAACTTCATAGTCCGGTGTGTGAAAAAAAAGTATTACACGACGTTAATTCACGATCGTTATTGTAGGATAATAATTCAGAATGAATTGATCAGTCAACTAGGCGAGGAAGTAAAGTCAGTTATACTTGAAAGTGCAAGAGCTGCATAGTATTGTTCGGTCATCCGCGACTGCACTCCCGATATCAGCCATACCGAACAAAAGTCCTTCGCTATTCGAGTCGTCGACATTACCGGTGAAAATATCTGTGTTAAAGAACATTTCCTCGCCTATCGGCCAGCTTTGGACTCGATATGAATAATTTCTGAGGCCAAGGCTACGACAACGGTGCTAACATGATAAGCGAGAATAAAGGAGTGCAGAAGAGAGTGTTGCGTATGTATCCGCGAGCGCTTCTCAATCCTTGTGGATGCCATTCCCTTAATTTGGTTGTTGGAGACGCAGTAAAATTTTGAGTTCAGTCAGTGTCACTATTGGGCATATTACAGCGACTTTTCACTCTTTCCAGTAGATCTGTGAAGAGGTGGGTAATTTTGAAATTGAAAGTTGAAACTTATGTCACCAAAACCGTGAGTGAAGCTGGGTGGGAATGCAGAGTTGGAAGCTTGAAGGCCGTTCGCTATCAATACCTACCGACGAAGAAGACATTGACGGCTCACAATTGTACGATGAACTGCGGCACATACAACATTGCATTCGAAATGCCGCCATAACACCTGTCGAAGTGCTCCAATACATCCAGGAAAACAAAATGCACGAATGCTTCTGTAATATTCGGATTAGCTTACGAGTCCTGCTGCCCATTCCAATTAGAGTAGCCAGTGGCGAGCGTAGTTTCAACAAGCTGAAATTGCGATATTGACTATACAGAATAAGGTAGCACATTCTCTGGACGTGACTCATCTAATTGAAGATTTTGCTAACATTCAAGCAAGGCGAGTGAATTTTTATTAGTGTCTTCACTTAAGAATCGCAGATTCGAAGCGAAAAATAGTGCGGCAAGGGGCGGGGGGGGGGGAGGCTGGAGATATCCTGGGCGATAAATGTCTTAGAGGCAGCGCTGGATCCGTGACGCAAGATCAGATTCTCGACACGTCAAGACGCTCTACGTCGAGGAGTGTGTTTCTTGGCTCAATAGCCTAGATGCGACCGTCCACCGTTCGTTTTCTTGGTTCGCGAGGAACAGCGGCCATTCGCAAGGTAAGAAAACTCGCTTCACGTACAAAAAAGATCATCGCGATCATGCCTCTTGACTTTAGCTGTCAATTGATAGTTGACTCTGCTTTAGAAGCCCTTTCCTATCATGTGAATTTTTTGCTATCATTCAAATAAAATAGCCTATCCGGGCTTTTCCCCGCTAGTTCCTGAGGGTTGTTATGCCTAGACAAGTTACGTCTGTTTCAACGCGAAACCCTGTGTCTAGTTTATACAACCCAACGTCGCTTGTTCTGTTGGTATTTTCTTGATTGTATGTTTACGATGAATATCGTCGTTCGTAGTATTATTATTCGCAAGGTCGGTTGAATATAGTTCCGAAAGGAACACTTCGGATTCGAGGTCCTCCTTGCAAGATCTTGAAACTTGATCAAAAACGAACGCTGAAAAAAGAATTTCGGGCGTTTTTGAGTTGTCGAATTTTAAAACGTTGCCTCACATGAGGTATACGCATGTGTTAGACGCACTCAAGTTATTACCACACATTTATATATTGATATAGCAAGCCAACACGCGTAATTCCGATAAGAAATGTACACTCCACATTAGAAATACCTTTCGGTATAAATCCGAACAGGAAACTGCGAATCCTCCTTCAAACATCTGAAACATTCAACAGGAAAAAACCCCTCAGGTTCGAATCCCAAGGACTGGAATAGTATACGCGTTTCAAAAGGAAAAAACCTAACCCAGCCCTCAGATTTAAATCCCGAAGGTTTAAATCGTGTAGGGTTTTGAATAGTATACGAGTTTCAAGAGAAAAAATTATCCAAAGTTCGAATTCCGAGAGTTTGAATCGTATATGATTTTGAATATTTCATGAGTTTCAAAAAGTTATAACACTCCCAGGTTTGAATCCCGATCTTTGCAATAGTATACAAAGTCTCAAACACTATGATATTTGGGTTTTCAAGTTGATACCAAAGTCCGAATCATCACACTAAAAATGATAACTAGAATCCAAAAAATTATTTTCCGCGGTTCAATCTTTGAGTGATCTCTTGAACTTTCTATTTACAAATGCGAAAACTGCGTAATTAAATCAAAGCGTCTTTTTCGTAATAATAGCCAGTCGCTTCAAGATCCCTCAAGGTCAAACGACTATTCATCCCTATTTCAAATATTCGTTAGCTGCTACAGGATAAAATCGATGTCCATTGATAAAAAATGTTTGATAACTCTCAGTTGAGCAATTATAATATAAAATAAGAGTCGCTCGCGGAAACTAGAGCAATCCAATTGTGGTCTCGGTGGATATGAGGAAAGTTAATGTCAGGGAGCAGATAAATATTTGCCGCGACGAATGTGGTATCTCCGCCTCTCTCTAGGCGGATGAGAAACTTGGGTAGAAGTTGACTGTTATTAACGGAAGAAATTTAGTAGCGTTATGAATGTTTGTCACACGAGAAAATACGCTCGCCACAGTTTCATGTTAGAATTTTTAATGAGAAATCGGAATCGATTTTTTCCGCGCAATAAATGAATTAAAGACCGTAGCAGAGCGCAACGTGGTCAAACTTTGGATACATCATCCCAAAGCCGTGTTTTCGGTTTTTGAATGAATTGGAATTGTATCTGTTGCCACGCGCACAGCGTTGCAGAAATTTCACGAATCATGTTTATAAATCTTATTCCCCACTTTAGGATGATATCGCGCTATCCGACTCAAACCTCGACAAGCTCGTTTGCTCGTCCAACAAATTATCTCCGCTGCGTAAAATAGTCTCAACTATTGAAAGAACGAGATTACGTCATATCAACAAGGGTATGATGTAGTTGATAACTAGCATGATATAGCAATGCTCTACTGCGTGATTAAAAATGATATCGTATGAAAATACATGACATTAGCACTAATGACGGAGAATCGCGTCGGAATAATCTCTTCCACTTGAAAGACGATTAATTTCAAATGATCCGTCAGACTAGAAATGTTTAGTCACGAGTACGAGTCACGAATCTCGAGATCAGACCCATAATTCATCCTTTACCGAAAATGCTACGTGGCCTTCGACTCGTGAAGATTTTTTTTCTCGGATGAGTTTGTATATTACGACGTATATGATGCTACTACAGTTAATCCGAAGTTGAAAGAGCGATTAGTCGTCGTTCGGTCGCCATGTTCAAGATGAAGACGCGTTTCTCGATTTTCGATATACCTTCGTACTCACGAAAATTTAGCGCGATGCATTTTCGTAAATAATAAGAAGGCTACGCGAGAATATTATAAATTCAAATAACTCAAAGTTCAAAATTTCACTTCGTGTTCGGAGAATTCTCGAGGGCAGAGTAACGGCGATCACGCGATTCCAATAAAGGGGTGCGAGATCCGCGTCGATTTCGACGAAACGTCCAATTATCTCAGCGAATCAAAAGTGAGGGCGGCACAGACGTGTGGGGAAAAGCTAAGGAAATCAATTTTTCTTTCGAATTCTTACCGATGAACACGGGAAGTTTTTCGATCCAAGCGCTTGCGTTCCGCAGACTTCGCTCGTTGCATAATTTTTTTGAAAAGATAGTCAAATATTTGACGAGCTTGCCGCTATTTTATAATGATCCAAAAAAAATTTGACAACGTTTGAGTTTTGTATATTCTACTTTCGACGTTATTCAAGATTCTTCTATGATTCTCATCCGCATTCTACTCATTCAAGTTTTGCTTCTTCACTTGTAAAATGAAACGTACCAAATTGATAATGAACACTTCTTTGCTCCGAGAACTGCTGATAATGACGTAAGTAATCTACGAGTCGTCAGAATTCTTCAACCTAATTCGTGAAGGTCATATTTATCGATATTTTGTTGCATAAGTTTTACTGATTAAATCACTGAACACTCAAGAGTTGCCATGGCTCAAATGCTACCAAAGTAATCAACGCTACGTATTACTACTTTCGCTAATACATTCAAATTTTAATTCTCATCACCATGCGGTAGATTTCCGTTCATCGTCCAGCGTTGCTTCTGGCCGAATTTCGCCGACGTTGATGGCTCTCGAGATATGCCAGCGTTTCTGATTTGCACTAATGTTTATGTGAAACTAAGCCCATTCCTAGGCTATGTTTGGCCGATATTATTCAATATATAAATACTATAGTCAGGAAATATGTCGTATATGATTTGTTACACGGCTTCCGTATTGAATTCGAGATAGTTTTCGCTGGAATCATGAGAAAACACGAGAAAGACACTCGCAGAGAACAACGTTCCTTTCACTATACATTAAGTATCAAACAACAGGCACAATGCAAAAAAAAATATATCAACGACGTTGGAGAGTAATTTAATGAAAAACAAAAAAAAATAATAACAAGTTTGGAAATAGTGAAAACAGATTACGAGTATTATGACGCGCTTGCTAAAGATCTACGCGTTTACGCGTACATCTGACGTGCACGTCCAAACGACTAACTTTGAATGGTCAATTTCTTTGCCAGTTCAGTTGTTCTAGGATATTCCTCGTATGTAAACAAGAGCACTGTACAGTAACCGTTTTGTTTAGGCCTTATGGGTTGGAGAGTCTTTCTTTCTATGACCAGGCGCTGATTAGCGATGATGACAAATGATTTTTCAATTTTCATATCTGTAGTCGATGGAATTTTTTATGGGTTTGAAAGTCCTTCCCCTGGTTAATATTATATGGGATACTATTTCTCAAGCATAGCCATTGCCAAAAAAAAAATGTTGAGCAGTTTTTCGCAAAAGTCCGCATATCCAAATATTTATCGAAAATTTGATCAAACGTCGAAGAACAAACGAGAAACGACTGACCTTGAAAAAAACCGCGAAAAAATCAAATTTTCCCCCTCGTGGTAAAACAGTTACACCGTATTGCAGTAATATACCTGGGCATAGACATACGCTTGTAAACACGCAAACCCACGTACAACGAATATAACTGCATTGCACTACATGCATGGCTACGATGTATGATATAACAAAATTGTCGTGACACTTCAAGTCGTACACATTTTTCGGCCTAGCTCTCATTCGCCAACTGTCTGGAGTGTAAAGTCCGATAAGGAACTTCGTTCCGAAAAATTCCAAATTTGAAAATTACCTACAAGATAGATGACACCTGGACCACATTGTCTCGCGCGCATCGAGGTTTCTTCGCTCGGATAGAGAGCGAAAGTATATCCGTCCGTTTAGAGACGAATTATTTCCAGAAATTCCTTCGTGATATTTTTCATAATTCGGTCTGCGCCATTGTGTAGAAAAATAATCGCGACGCGGGCACGATCTACGAAAATATATCACTAAAACCTCGCACCGAGAGTGGGAGAACGTTAGTTCCGCTAGCGTCTATTGAGAATCTGACCGAGAGAACAACCCATGAATGTACGAAAATAGTCGTTTCGCGTTAGCTTGACCCTGGAAACGAAGTATTTTCGGGCTTATGTTTATACAAAATTTTCCGACGTGACGAATACGACGTAGTTCTACCAGAACTGAACGAAAAAAAGAAATACTTGAAGACGCGTGGTTTGTTTGTAGCTGAGATATCTTCTCTGACTAATTTCACGCCTAATCCAACTCGGAATTCAACGACAAGCATTGCGATAAATAAGTGACACATCGATAATAAGGAGTGGTATTCGCGAATGAATGCACGTCGCTTCATACGATCAGCACTGTTTTGAATTATACATGCTCTTTCGTTGTTGATCGAAGCACTAAAACCATCGGGATGTATTTCACGTACTACACTCGTCACAGAAATAAGGGAATGTTTTTCAGTATCGTTGTAAATTCCCATTTTGTCACTACGGTGGAGTTCAAAGTACGAAAAGGAGAATAATATCAATTTCATGCTTGAAATCTCCTCCTCATAAGAAGTTGCGGATCGTTTTTTTTTTCGTCGAGATCTCCAGCCATTGCCATGCTTAAGGATAGCCCCCGAAAAGTATCCCAATTTTGTGGAAAAGATCTACCCGTGCAGGAAGCGCCAGGCATACAACTTCGCCAATGAGTGGCCAATGAATGGTTGGCCGATGATCAAAATACCAGTGATGTTTGATAAGCGGCCCATGCATTCGCTATCAAAGTCGCCAGTTACGCAACCGGCCAGTCATTCAACCGATGGTTGGCCGATGTTCGAGTTACATCAATGGACCACTAATGCCAGATCATTGAACCATATCTTGAAAAAATACCTCAACAACATACTTAGACGTCAATGACCGCGCACGCCACTGACCGAACAGACACGACTTTAAACAGTGATTGAAAATTAACAAATTGTATATAATTAGTTGAGTATTGAAATAATTTATTGTATAATAATTAAAAGTAACCAGTTATTTTTTGTTTTGTTTTTTGTTTCGGGGTGTTTTTTGAAGTCGGTAATTTTTTTTCAATTTTTATTTTCAGCTTTTGAGTAATAATGTTAGATCTCGTTGGACAAGCATGAAACACATAGGGACAGGTCGAATTGAGAATCTCCTCCTTTTTTGAAGTCGGTAATAACTATATAATATGACAAAGAGTTTATGTTTTTGATAACATCAAGTGATTACCGATATTATATTGATGGATATTCAAGCTATAAACTGAATAAAATTTTAACTTATTCAGTCGAATTATTCGAACATGGAATGTCTTAAGATCAATTCAGTCACTTCATACGGTGAGTAATTATTTAGAGTTAGACTTAATTAATAAGGGTTATCATGTCAAATCCTGTACTGAGCTAGTTATCTATAGAGTTGGACTAGCATTGGTGAATAGAACTGGACCATTCTAGTACACCCGGAAAGAAAATTCCGTTGAATCGACGAGAATCGTTTATTCGATCCCGTTTTATTTAATTTAACTAAACATTTTTTTCTATCAAACTGATATGTATATCATTCAATTATTGAGATATAGTCATTTCGACTTTATTCATTTATTTGAAATCAAATAGACCAAATAAATAGGTCACATGGCTGGCCCGCGGCAGCATGGGCAAGGGAAAGCTTCCCGACTCTGCCGTGGGGTGGCGGATCCCCGCGCTTTGCTCCCGCGAGTAAGAACGCGTAACGGAACCGATAAACAGAACGAGCCACCCGTTTCAGTGTTGTGGGTCCCAACACCGCCAAGAATCGTACGTCAAGTCATATCAATTTCAACATGTATAAACCCATCTGCTGTTTATCAATCATTATCCGAGCAGAGCCCGTCGACTGAATAACACAAAAAAAAATATATATATATATATATATATATATATATATATATATATATATATATATATATATATATATATTGATTGGGGTTATAAACGCAACTGACTCGGATTCCACAACAACTGTCGAGACTGGAGACTCTGAACGCTTGAAATTTAATGA
This sequence comes from Arge pagana, assembly GCA_963969455.1. Classification (NCBI taxonomy): domain Eukaryota; kingdom Metazoa; phylum Arthropoda; class Insecta; order Hymenoptera; family Argidae; genus Arge; species Arge pagana. The sequence goes on along the minus strand of OZ018310.1, from coordinate 15,122,787 downwards.
GTATAGATAGCACGTGTGTAGCAATTCACGGCTCCTATGAATCCTTGGCCAATCATCCATTTCCTGGTCATTCGATTTGACCATGCTTGATGGATGATCATTCGCCATTACTGGTACCGACTTGGGTTCCAGACATCGACCGATTAATGGACAGTCATCGATACCATAATTTGGGTACTTTACATGGGTACGAATCTCTCCGATCGGAAAAAAGCTCGTAGCTATAAAATAATCTTACTGTTAATGACTTGAGGGCAAGTAACTTTCTCGAACTCGATAAGTAGAACTTTTAGGAGAGATACTTTTATTAGAATACGCTATTACAATATAAGATGACCTTTACGCGAGGTTATAAACAAGGAGCTCGCGTTCATACCCCCGCTCTCGCCGTTTTGTTTCGCCATTCGTTGCGCTCGCGCTCGCACGCCTTCGTGGGCCTATCACGTGATTTCTCAACATTCTCCCCCTTTTTGAAAATTAATACACGTAGATTAATAATTATAAACAAATTTTCAAAAACCTTAAAGGAGAAATACACATTCAAATCTAGTAACATACAAAGTTACAAAAACTTTAATGATTAATACCTAAACGCTGAGGACGACGAACAACTCGTCCACTTTTAGTGGTAATTTCGGGCGCTTGCTCTTTTAAATCATAGCAACTTTCGTACAGTTTATCCGCATTCTTCTTATTATGACGCTCGGAAAGTACATTAATATCTGGTGATCGCTCGAGTACACTTTCTTCGAGTCTCTTATTAAGATCGCTATGGTTGTCGGTAACCTCTAAAGGGTATAAACGCTGGATCGGACGTTTTAAAAGACCGTTCCTCGTTTTGAGTACATAGACTCGACTCCGACCATCGCGACCTACAATTTCTTCGACTACACGAGCTAAAGGCCAAGTAATTCTTTTACTCTGGTCATCTCCGATTAAAACTATATCTCCGATGGAAATTTTTCGTACTTCAGACTTCCCATTTTTTACAAGCAACTTACTCAAATACTCAGAGCGGAAACGCGAACGCAAATCATCGAAAATTTGTTGTCGACGAGCGAGCTTTTTTAGCAATTTTCCGCGGCTGAGCATATCTAAATCAGCAACGCTATTTTCGTGAAGCTCTTGTAAAAACGTCGCCGGAGTTAACGGTCGAAGATCATCTGCGGAGCTAGATATATACGTCAAAGGTCGTGAATTAATCGCGGCTTCTGCATCGCACAAGGCAGTCGTCAAACTCTCGTAGGTAAGACAGGCCTTACCTAGAACTTTCCTTAAAATTGTTTTTAAGACGCCGACTAATCGCTCCCACCAGCCACCCCACCAGGGTGCTGAAGGAGGGCTGAAACGCCATTCAATCTCACGAATCGAAACATGCTTGACTACCTTTTCCCAATCAAGCTCTTTAAGTGCGTTACGCGCACCAACGAAATTTGTGCCGTTGTCACAAAAAATAGTGCTCACTCGACCTCGCCGCGCGATGAAACGTCGTAAACATTCAATAAAAGCGTCGGCACCCAAGGAAGAGGCAAGCTCAAAATGAACGGCACGATAGATCGCGCAAGTAAAAAGACATATCCACGCTTTGCCTCCCCCTTTTACATATACGGGGCCCGCGAAGTCAACGCCGCTTATTTCAAACACATGCGCATCTCTCACACGATCAATCGGTAGCGGCGGTGTTTCACACTCCATTCTTTTTACATTTTGTTTCTTGCATACGACACATTTTCGCAAAATACTTTTCACATAACAACGCGCATTTATCACCCAATACTTCTCACGTAACGCATTCAAAACTACCTGAGTACCTAAATGACCGCAGCGTTCGTGTGTTTCTTGAATAAGCAGATCGACTATCTCATGCTTATCGAGTAATATCGGGTACAAAAAGGCAGAGTGATCTGGACGATAAGAAATGCGCGTTTTGAGTACTAATAAGCCATTTTCGTTACGTAGAGTCTTGAACGACGACAGTTTATCCTTCGTACCAGACTCAAACATTAAGCGCTGAAGACACAACAACACGATAGTTTCGGCGGCCCGTAACTCGTTATGTAATAAATACAGATTCGCCGTATTATTTTCTGTACGTGGTGAATATTCGACTAACTTATCTGCGCGTGCCGCGATACGTTGCTTACACTTAAGTATAAATCGACGAGACCACGTTACAGTACGTATAAATTGCGTATACGACGAAACTGCCCTACCTGTATCGCACAGCTGATCCGCAGACTGCGCGTTCAACATAGCTATCGGTGTGCTCTTCTTGTATTCTCGCGTGACCTCATTTTCATTGACAATTCCGGACGAAGTTGGCCAATGCGTTTCGTCTTGGTGTAGCCACTCGGGACCGAACCACCAGCGGGAGGCTAGCAGCTGTCGCGGACTACACCCACGCGAGGGCATATCAGCAGGGTTTTGGTCGCCCGGTACGTAGCGCCACTCGCCCGATGCTGTCAAAACATTAATTTCTTTCACGCGATTGTGTACAAATGTACCGAGTGCTGCCTCATTTTTACACCACGCAAGTATAGTCGTAGAATCGGACCAATACACGACTCGTTCAATAGGACGGGTTAATGATTTAATAACTGTATTGGTCAGGCGGGATGTTATGAGCGCAGCCAATAACTCGAGACGCGGTATCGTTGCTCCTTTTGGTGCAATACGCGCCCGAGCATTAAGTAAATGCACATTTATACAACCATTATTTTCGATACGCGCGAAAACTGCCGCCGCGTACGCCTGCCCACTCGCATCGCCAAACGCATGAAGGCTAAGCCTACCGTCACCTATATGACGAGGAATCGCTAATTTTCTAAGCGCTTCTAATTCGCTGACCCATTCCAGGAATTCGCTTCTGGTTACTTCATCGACTTCATTATCCCAGTCGAGCTTGTCAGCCCACAAACGTGCAAGTAAACGCTTAGGTTTTAATACAATAGGGCAGGTTACGCCGATAGGATCGAAAATTTTATGCGCGAGAGACAATATGGTTCTCTTTGTCACGACCAACGGAGTGCCTCTCTCGATCACTGGCACGATAAAACTTAAATCGTCTAATTGTTTATTCCACGAGAGACCAAGTACCTTAGTAATATTATCAGGTAGCGCATCACGAGTATGCTCCCAACATCGCAAATCAAAATTGCCCGTGGCCAAAATCTCTGTCGCTTCGCGAACAAATTTATCGAGCTCTTCTTTGGTATCTACACTGGACACGCAATTGTCTACGTAGAATGAATTTATTAATTTAATAACCGTATTTTCTGACCAATCTCCCCCGTCTAACAAAACCCTTTTAAAGAGTAGGTGGAGCGTTACGGATAGCAGAAAAGGGCTACATGTTAAGCCGAAAACTACGCGACGGTGACGATAAATCGTAATTGTCTCGTTATCATACCAAAGGAAACGTAGAGCATCTCGATCTTGTTCAGTGACAAGAATCTGTAGAAAAGCGGCTCTGATATCAGAGATAACTCCGATTTTCTTATCACGAAAATTATTAATGACCGACGGCACGAGTTCAATAAGATTCGGTCCAACCTCGAGACAGTCATTGAGCGACGGGCTCCCAAAATTGCGTGCAGACGCATCGAAAACGGGACGAATTTTAGTAGTACTTGTCTCTTTTATCACAGGTCTATGCGACAAATAATGAGCCTCACGATTGTACTCGTCCGAAGGCACCCTTTCTATAATCTCTTGTTCGAGCCATTCGTCAAAAATTTTACTATATTCCGCACGAATATTCATTTTATCGAGTTTTTTGACCGTCGACTGTAACCTTTTCCGTGCAAGATCAAAATTATTGGGCAACGCCGCGTGATCGACCTTCCAAGGCAACCTAACTACGTATCGACCGTCATCGGAAATTTTAGCCGTATCTTCTACAAAGTCGCGAGTTCGCTGATCGCGTACAGCTTTGTCGACCTGTTGAATTGGATCGGTGATCCCAAGCACATCTAAACTCCAAAGGTCCGACACATTACATTCTTGTGCGAGTAGCACTGGCTGCGCTTTCGTTTCCGACGAATTAAATTGTTCAGCGTGTAATTTGCCCATCACCGTCCAACCAAGCAAAGTCTCGAAAGCTAAAAGTCCGTTGCCTACATTACGCGTACGACCTGTAAATAACTTGCTCGCGACATCAGCTCCGATGAGCAGATCGATTGGCCTGCGTTGATCATCTACGTCGCTGAGAATAACATCGTGTTTTCTCAAATCATTTACCCAAGCTTGTCTTTTTATGCACGGCACTGTGTCACAAATAGTATTCTGGCTCAAAACAGAAAAATTACAACTAAAAGAACCGTCAAGATTTGCGACGCGTACTTTAAATATATCATGTTTCTTTTTAGCGGCCTGTACTCCGCCGAATAACGAATGCGCGAGCTCAATGTCGTCATGTGCGACATAACCTACTGCCTTTGCAACACCTGTTCGAACGTACGATCGCAAAGAAGCAGTATCAATAATAACTCGCACAACTCGTTCACAATTATCGGAATACATCTTAACCCGCAATGTTTGTAAACAAACCTCCGGTAGGTTGCAAATCGTCGTAAGACTCGCTTCGGCATTAGTTTTATACTCCGATTTACATTCAATAGATTTTTGCGGAATCGTTTCATTCGTATTAATATTGGCGCACATTAAGAGAACATGTCGTTTACTGCACCATGAACATTTTACGTTAACTCTACATTTTCGCGCCATATGACCATATTTTAAACAATTCCAACAGGCATTCGCTTTTTTAACGCATTCTTTACGTTCACTCAACGTCATACCACGCGCTATATCGCAAGTTTCACACTCATGCTCACCCTGACAAAATATACATACTCGCGTCTTCTCTGTTCTCGTCGTCAACAGTGCATTGGCACTGGCTTCATCCTTCGATGCTCCTCCAGTTGACCGCTGCTGCTGTTGGTGCTTCTTAGAAAACTGCGAGACTGTTGACGGTGGACCAAACCCGCGCAGAGCCATGTCGATACGCTCTTGGTTTTCTACTTCATTTTGCAGGAATACTAGGAGCTTCGAAAGTCTGTTGCTAGCTACGTTCGCGCCAACAGCAACCTTCGTGTTGCTTGCCGCGTCATTTTCGTCGTCGACCGAGGCGTCGGCTGTTTCTCGAAATCCACTCCGTTGCCACGCCCGTAACACCTCTTCCGGCAAAGACGATTCCACGAGTGGATATAACATCGCCGCACATTTGTCCGTGGTGACGCCAAGCGAATCTAAAGCGCGCACGTATGACTCCAGCTTGTCGTATATCTTCGAGAGTGAAACCTTTTGATCACTTTTCGTAGCATTTTGTAAAACTAAGCCAAGTAGCTCTCTAACATAAAATTCCACAATAACGTCGTCTTTACCGAAACGTTTCTTCAAACTATCTATTGCTTTAAAATAGTTGTCCGCAGTTGGCGGAAAACTCGTCACGAGTTCGCGAGCACGCGAACCTCCCGATGTAGCAATGATCAAATATTGGAATTTATCTTCTGGTGCAATATTCGCGTCTTCATGAACCTGCTTGAAGACGCTCCAAAAGGAGAGCCACTCTTTAACACTTCCCGTGAATTTTGGAAATTCAATTTTCGGTAACTTTAATTTGCTCTGCGGCACCGCGTGTTGTGTCGCACCATCTCTTGCAATTTGTCGAGCATTATTCAGATCAGGTTGGTTAAGAGACTCTCTAAGTACCATATATTTACGTTTTGCGGTAAGAAAATAGGACGTATAGTCATCGTCAGTCTGTACCTCTGCCGTGATCTGCTCTTCAGTTAGCTCAGACTCAAAGAGAAGCTCATTAAAGCTCGTTTGAGCCTCGACCAAAACGGTCCGTTGAACCTCTAATGCTTCGTATGCAACGAATTTTTCGTCATTTGTGTACGAAGCTGTCATCTTATCGTTGAAAGCTGTGAGAGCTTTCGTAAACTGTGTACGCGTTACCGTTCTCTTCCTCTTCGCAGTTCTCAGTTCATCTGCCATGATGATACACGCGAGTTCAAAATTACGAGAGAACACTATTATTCACGATCAAGTCCTGTCACGGTCGCCACTTGTTAATGACTTGAGGGCAAGTAACTTTCTCGAACTCGATAAGTAGAACTTTTAGGAGAGATACTTTTATTAGAATACGCTATTACAATATAAGATGACCTTTACGCGAGGTTATAAACAAGGAGCTCGCGTTCATACCCCCGCTCTCGCCGTTTTGTTTCGCCATTCGTTGCGCTCGCGCTCGCACGCCTTCGTGGGCCTATCACGTGATTTCTCAACACTTACTGCATCGATAGGTATAAAGTCTGAAGTCTTCGCTCTGAAACGCTTCTTCATTCATCTTTCGCGGATGTTTTTCAATGAAGTTACGAGAGCTTCTGGCATCCGGCTATGCAACCGCCACGTGGTACGCGTTGGGTAACGCTAATATTGGCTGTGCAAAAGTTCGATTGCTGATATCCCGTTGTAAAATAACCGCAACGAGTTGAAAAAGGAATCGTTCGAGTGCTAAACGCGTGTACTTGCTAGATCTCAGATGATCTGCGGAATCAACAATTTTTCACCGGTAATTTTCCAACAGAACCGCGATGATCAAATGGCAGTCGAGTTCGTTGGTTTTATTTATTTTATGTAAGGGAAAAAATGAGCTGTCTCAACTCCTCGTTGTTAACGCAACCGTTCATTCATGCCGATCTGCTGCAGTTTCGAATAAGCAGCAGATAAGTAAGTAGTCCGTGATACACGACCGAAGAATATTCTGCGCGTCCACTCGAGTGTGGCTTTTCAAGGTGAACGTTCCGTAGAGCAATGTCATACGACTTGTACATCAAGGTAAACTTATCAACCACGTGACAAGTGGAAGCGTGAGCAAACACTTGACGTTTCTTTTTACCCACTATAATTCTGCTTATTATTTTTACGAAATGTACAAATACTTCACGTATTTGATTACCGTCGTATCACAGCAGATAATTGAAAAATTATAACGTGATTCCGGTTGTTTGCGGTTTGATAGCAGCATCTTACTGTTTCAAAAAGATCATTTATTTATCAATAACAGTCGTTCTCATTATTGCTGAATAATTTTACGCAACTCGGTACTTCCACGGAAGTAGACAAGTAAGTATAGGGATAAAGTTTCGTTCAGCGGAACGCCCGAGCTGGCTCAAATTTTGAGCAAAATTTTTTTTTAACTAGAAAACGAAACTCTACAAGTATTTTTAGGCACGAAGTCCCGTTCACCCCGCACCATCCCGCAAAGCTATTCCAGTTTTTTGACTGTATCTTTGATAGTATTGATTTGGGAAAAAAATGTTTCGTATAAAAAAAAAAGCTTTTAAAAAGTTATACAAGAAAAGTCATATACTTTATTAACGTAAATGCAGAATTTGAGCAGGTAATTCAAAAAATATCTATCCCTATCTAAAATAGGGAACAAGCGTCCTATTTTTTTTGGAGGAAATTCATTTTTGAGAGAAATGTTTCGGACAAAAAATGAAGCTCATCAAGTTCTACAAGAAAGGTGATGCACTTTTTTAACGTAAATGCGAAATTTCAGCTGGTAATCTGAAAAATATGTTTGTATAAAAAATAAGGAATAAACGTTCTATTTTCTTGGGAAATATTCATTTTAATGGCTGTCTTTTCATTCAGTTTGCACCAAATTTTCACACCACACCACAGGTTCAGTTCAATTCGAATTTGCCAGCCTTGGCCTGTCATGAGGTAATCATTTCGAGTTAGTCGTGAGAAATTCACCAAAAGTTCTACGAAACACTTCGCGCTACTGATTAGTCTGCGCGAAAATGATCTCGAGTGCAAAGGGTTAATACGCTTTATTAATGAGCTCGAGGCTATTATAACAATACGATCTAACAATTATGTATCTAATTCGTTGGTGGGCCAGTAAATAGGATGAGATAAGTCTATTTCATGTTCGGATGATATTCCCACATCTTGGCTGTGCAAACGATCATTACCAATCCGAAATTGATGGTTTCAGCGTCGGGGTTGAAAAATAAATGTCATTCGCGTGGCCAATGAGAAAATGTGACATCGCTGAAATCTAATTTTGTATCACGTCATCATTGCTCGAATCACGAACTGGCGTACACCGAATACTCTGTGATTTACAAAACATGATTTCAATCCTGCAATTATGAGAATGTCAATGATTCGTGATAATAGTCAAAACAATTGATGGGATTGCAGTTCGAGTCGTTGTTCAACAATTGAATCTACTACGAGTGTGTGGGTGAGTGACGATGAGTTAGCATTTCTGTTCGGACAGAATAGCTAACATAAGACCAAACAGCACCATCACGCGATCATTCGTGGTCGCTAATCTTAATGGTAGTCAATTCGTAGCTAATGGTGGGAGAGTGTCACATTGCCGTTATCTTATTTGAGAAGCATCACTCGAGAGAGTTGATGAACGAGCCTTTCGCAGTTCTTAAAAGTCTAGCAAACAACACAAACAGTTTGTGCGAGTACGGCAGTCCGTACAGAACAACTTTTGCTAATTTTCTTCCTGACGAATAAAATCTGTGTGGAAGTAATAATTCAATGGTAACGTGCAACGTACTTGAAAAAATGTTATACGGATTATCACTTTATCGTATGCAAACAAAAAAAGTAGCGCGAGTCTGATAAGTGCTCCATTGTAAGGTGCAAAATCGTGAGTAACGGGTGAGTTGGACGTTATTCATTTTTGGGAGATTGAAACGGTTTCGGAACATTCGTACGAAAGGAGATATCGTGGACGGGGTGGAAGATGGTCGCAATTCCACATTGATTTCGACAAGAAGTGTGACTTTCTGGAACACACTTGCGTCGAAAAACATCCTAATTCTAAATACAGTTCGAAAACATCTCGAGTAGGAATCTGATGCAGAAGATCCAATCTCGATAATTCTTTCAAAAACAGGGATGTAATTATTAAAAATAATTACGCATGGGCTTGGCACTAGCACAGATGAATCTTGTAGGGTGTGGCCTGAAAGTTTATATAATAGAGAACGAGTTCAACAAATTCTCTCGTACTCACAAATTCGCACGTCTCAAAAAATGCATACTTCAGGCCATCAATCGTAATATTTTGTCGAACAGGCAATAAAATTTTCGATCGTCTCTTATGATTCCATTAAAAGTTGCCAATACTGCATCATTCTACTGATGCATTGTCGATTGCATTACCAATGAATTTTCTTCCAAATAACACGTTGGTTCGAAATTTATCACGCTGTAGTCAATTTATTCGATTAGATGGAAACTGGTTTCAAAACAGATTCGAAGTCATCTAATGTCTATCGATATTCGTAAAAAGACTCCGTGTAGACTGCCGAAGGCGTCGTTCCAGAATGCCCCCTGACGCCAGCTTCGGGTCCTGCATCATCCCAATGTTTATGTTAGGGGCACTTCAAATTTCCCTCTCACCACCGCTCATCACCTAAACCCTTAGAGTTTAAGAGCCTAATTGTAAGGCTTAGAATCTTAGACGCTGGCTTCAATTTTGTCGATGGTCGATGTAACACCAAGAAATTACACATTTTTTTCCAATGAGTAATACATGGGGTGCTGCATTGATGACTCTTCTGAAATTGTTTGTGTTGATCAATAACGGAAGTATCAATGTTGGAAGTTCCACACAAATCGTTACGTGAATTCTGCATAACTGCAATATACGAAGAAGATCTCTTGAAAGTCCGAACCAAGTCGGCGCTACCCAAGTTCTTCGTCTGTTTCTTGCAGGCTGGCCACCACCCCATAGATGTCAGAGCTCAGAAACATTTACGTGATTTTTTGGATGAATTCTTCGACTCTATACTTGACATTCATTGGAGGCTAGGACTACAGCTGTCAAAGGACGTCGAATAATATCACCAATATCGACCGTTGTGGACCGAATACTCCAGGCACGAGTTTCAAATATCTTGGATAACATGCATCCAGAGAACATTGAGAATTAGTTTCACATATTATCTCCACCTACCTACTGCTACAGAGCATGAATCCGATAAACTACTTCATATTCTAGTAGAATTATAGGATCTTCAAAATTACGTTCAAGTGAAATCAAGTACAACGGTCCATATTCGTGATATTCTTCGACGTATTCCTTTGACAGCTGTAGTCCTAATCTCAAGTAAATGTCGAGTATAGAGTGGAAGAATTCAGCAAAATAGTCATACAATTGTTTGCTAGCTTTAACAGCTATGGGGTGGTGGGCAGCCTACGAAAAAACAGAGACTTTTTGTAGTAATAAGTAGTTATACGTCATTGCATTATGCATTGTTTCCACAACGAGTAAAGTAATTGAAAGTCCATTAGGAATGTGTTTTGTTATGGATAATGCATTATTTTCCAAGTAATATTTTCGCAACTCTGCTGCTTATGTGAGCTTTGTCAAGCTAAGACAGCATTCGTTCGTTATGCAAAACCATTGCTATGAGCATAAATTCCGTAATTTCTTATCAAGATAATGATTTATGTATTTTCAGCCTTGGTTGTCGATAAATTCGTTCGAAAAATACTCGATTGGGCCATCGAGTGTGATCTGTGAAATCGGATTGATGCCACGTCGTTCGGAGATTTTGGCTCCTGTGTATGAACAGTCTTTTACCAAGGATCTCCTAAAGAGGATCGATTCGTGTCAAGTGTTGAGTGATCCTAAAAATTGAAAATGGAGAGAATTAGTTTGTTCGTTTTACTAGCTGTTATCTCGCAAGTTTCATTCCCGGTGGAAGCGTATCGGATATTGGCAGTGTTCGTATTCCATGGCAAGAGCCACTTCGTCATGAACGAGAGGCTCATCTATGGACTCGCGGAACGCGGTCACCAAGTCGACGTGATTAGTCATTTCCCACCAAAGAAACCTATCGCGAATTTACGACAAATCGCTGATTTGTCCGGATCGCTACCGAACCTCGTGAACAACATGACTCTGAACTTCGTTAACGAACAACTCGTGGTAGGATCCGCGGTCGAAACAATCGCAACCATGTTTGGTAATGACTTATGTAGCTTTCTTGGCTTGCCGGCGTTGCAAAAGCTCATCAAAAATCCTCCGAAAGATCCGCCCTACGACGTGGTGCTTTTCGAGGTAAGACATCACGCGTGCGAATCCGTGAAAGCGACTCATTTTTATCTTTGAAAATGTTTTTGTTTCTAATTTCATTCGCAGCTATTCGGATCGAATTGTTACGCGGCCCTAGGTCACCACTTTGGAGTTCCCATAATTGGCACGGTCACAGCACTCATGTTCCCTTGGACAAACGAAGCCGTTGCAAATCCTGACAATCCGTCGTATATTCCCTACGCCTTCTCAAGCTACGGAACTTCGATGAGTCTTTGGGAGCGAATCGACAATACCTTTCGCACGCAGAAAGCGAAATGGGATTTCAATCGATTGACGGTAGAACAGGATGATTACATCAGGAAATACATTGGCCCTCATGCTCTTAGCGTTCGCGAGGCAGAAAATAACATTTCTTTGATTTTGGTCAACTCGCACTACAGTCTGCAAGGCGTTCGACCCTTTACCACAGCTGTCGTCGAAGTCGGAGGACTTCACATTGACGAATCTAAGGCAAAGTTGTCGGAGGTAGAACGAAATGTTTCAGTTCATGCTGCATAGTTTGTCACGATAGTGTTTTACCTAGGAATAACGCTGTAGGAACTGAAGACATGGCTGGACGACAGTAAAGACGGCTTCGTTTACATGTCTTTCGGATCTATGCTGAAAATCGAGTCCTTCCCGAAGCAGGACCTGGAGGCTCTGTACGCTTCGTTCAAAAAGTTGGCGCCGGTTCGTGTCTTGATGAAAATCGCCAACGCAAAGGAATTACCACCCGGTCTGCCAAGTAATGTGCTCACGAATCCATGGATCTCTCAAGTTGCCGTATTAGGTAAGTTGTTCCGAAAGTGGCATGCAGATCTTCAGAGAAAATTTGCACTATACAGAGTGGTCCACGAAACTTGCGATGCATTCTACAGAAAAATTGTGTACATAAAATGTATAGAATTGTGGAAGCGTTTCGGAGATTTCAAGGTCAACGTCGTTTTTGCAAATGGTATATTTTTTATACCAAATTGTGAAAGTACGCGAAATTGCGAATGAAAAAGTACCGATCTTTATCAACCGTAAACCCCATAACTAAATGTCGCTTTGTTTCTTGAAAACTGTCTTTGCGTAATATCGAGCAAGAGATTTAATCTTATCACAGATTCCACAGAAATCGTCAGTGGATGGGAGAAGTTGACCAACAACGGCGATATAATATCAATGTGTGGGCCGGAATATTGGGCAATCAATTGATTGGGCCGTATTTTATTGATGGTCGACTGAGGGGACAAAAATATGCGTATCTCCGAATGGAACTCGATTAACTTTATTGGAAAATATAGCGTTGAATGTTCGTACACAAATCTGGTACCAATATGATAGATACCATGCACATTACGCGCGTAATGTTAGGCAAATGCTGGCTACAAAATTTTCCAATCGATGGATTGGTCGTGGTGAACCATTTCTGTGGTCTCCACGCCCACTGGACCTTACTTCTTTAGACTATTTTCTGTAGGACAAATTGAAGGATACGGTGACACTGAGCACACCTGAGAATACGAAGTTCCGTATTCGTGAAGCATGCATGACAAGTAGTGCGGACACGGAAGAACGTTCAGTGTCATCATTAGTTAGTAGATTACATCGCTGTGTTAATGTTAATGAATATCAGTTTGAGCACTTACGTTAGTTGCGCTATTACGCGAAGACAGTTTTCAAGAAACCAAGCGAAATTATTCGTTGGGTATGAGGTTCACGGTTGATGAAGGTCAGTACTTTTTTATTCACAATTCTACGTAGTTTCACAATTTGGCATAAAAAATATAGCATTCTATTAAAAAAAAAACGACGTTGACTTTGAGATCTTCGAAAAAAGATATGCAGCACGTAATGCATCTTCTAAAACCGTACAAATTTGATCCGCAAAATTCTTCTGTAGAATGCATTGTTTAAAAGTTATAACAGGTGTGCAAGTTTCGTGGACCACCCGGTATATACGAATAAACGCTATTTGAGTGCTTCGAATAGCTCACGATAAAATCGCACGACGCTAATATCAGAGTTTTGAATAATGCATTGCTGTATTCGTTACACATTACACTGCATAATGTAAAAGGGTTAAGTGCTCCATTACAAATTACAAAAGTAATGTGTAATGAATGGGTGGTCTATTGAGAAAACAGGTATTGTGTAACGAACGAGTGCTCCATTACAAATTACAAAAGTGATATATGATTGATAGGTGATCCATTACAAATTACAAATGAAAAAAAAGTAATTTGTAATGGAGAGTATTCCACTACAAATAGAAAAATTGCCGTGCCCGTGTAACGATTTGCGCGAAATAAAATAACGAGGTAGCAAGGTGCAGGCTTCTAATTTGCGTGCTTTTATTGCGCGCAAATCGTTACGCGAGAACGGCAATTCTTCTACAATATTTGTAATGTCCATTCCAAATTACTTTTTTTTTGTTTGCAATTTATAATGAAACAATTATTGTAATGTCGTAATCATGCTGCTCATTTTAATTATGCGTGATTCGACGAGTTCCCGTAAAAATCAACGGAACAGAAAATCAATCCGTCGATGATCGTTGCCAACTTTCATTCGATATAACCCACAGTGGATCAGTTGCGATGAGACATCACATCTGGCAGAATACAAAATAGTAATTCGAAACTTTTGCTGAGAGTAGCTTGCAAAATGCATCTTATTTCTACATTCATTTTATTCACACAAATTATTACCGATAAATGAAATGAATGAATCGCGCATGTGTCAAAGATGATAGGTGCCACGATAAGAACATTGATCGAAATATGTTCGTGTACATCAATGAAAGTTCTTAACAAAGGCAAATAACAGACGACCGATGTCAGTGAATATCGATGAAATTATCGCGTTGATGTACACGTGTTTCATTTGCGTCTAAGATCTCACATTAGACTCGTTTCGGTGTCAAGCTAATTGTTGCAATTCTGAAGTACTGTCCAATTAAAAATCGTGTTTCCATAAATTTTGAAAGTGTTTTTTTTACGTCCAAATTTGTACCGTATTCGATCTAATTATACACTAATTTGTAGGACATAAAAACATACGCGCGTTTGTGACGCATGGAGGTCTCATGGGCACCCAGGAAGCCATTTACTACGGTGTTCCGATGATCGGAGTTCCCTTCTTCGGGGATCAGCCTCAGAACGTTAATCTGTACGTTCGCAAAGGAATCGCCGTGCCCATGGACCCTGCAGATCTCTCGGAAGAAAAATGGGACGCTGCTTTTGATGCCATTCTACGAAATCCATCCTATTTGTAAGTCTGCTCCAATTATGATAGGTGTACCATGTTGCTGTACCGATAGCTTTTATCTTGACCATTCGCATCGTTTCAGTGCCACCGCAAAGAAAGTTTCCGCACTCTTTCGAGATCGTCCGATGCCGGCGTTAGACACAGCGATATATTGGGTGGAACACGTGATAAGACACGGTGGAACGAATCTGAAATCACCTGTCCTGAACTTAACGTGGTGGCAAGTTGCATTGATTGACATTTATGGAATTGCATTTCTGGCAATTGCTGCTGTAGCTTATGCGCTGAAGGTTATTTTTACGAAATTAACGAACATCTTAGTTGGTTCTGCCGATGTCCAGAATCTGAAGAAATACAATTAAAATAATATCCGATAGCGTGGACTACGTTTGAATTGCGATGCTACTGCGATCCATGAAAAATTGTCAGATGAAACGAAAATATACGCGAAATTGTTTTCTCATCAAGATGACGTTCTCTGACTATGATGCCAGTGCATAATAGTGGAAGGCAACTCTTACATTAGTATAAATAAATATGTGGATTGATGGCCCTTACATGGAACACGATTTCAGCTCCTGACAAAGTATACGTATTTGAAGGGGTGGCTCATCCCCATACGAGGGTAGTCGATTCAATTCTACGATCTGTATATGCAATACTTTATACTAAAAATACTTTAGGGACAGTTTGGTCGAGGTTCGTAGAATGTACCTCGTCGAAATTGTCCAATCTGACTCCAATAGATGATGTTCTAGGGGCATTCTTCACCCCTAGGAGATGCTTTGATTTACGTATGAAGAAACACGTGTCTCTTGGTTCTCGACGAGCAACAAAATATAACTTATTCAAGAAAATAAATGACAACTGCTTGCGGTAAATCAGGTGCTAGATTTTCTAAACACTCGAATTTGTATCAATGATAGTGAAACAAACTTAAAAGAGACTCAAACGCTGAAATAAGTTTGCGAAGAGCGTTCAAATATCGATTGCGGAGTATTCTTCACCTACATCTGCATGAACGAGTACCAAGACGAAGTGTTACCCTTAGACTTGTGAAATTTTATGTTCCATCAGAATTTATCGATAAAGTTAATGTCAGGTCGACTACACTGCCATTCGAGATAGATGTGTCCGCTCAGTGGTATCCGACCGAGGTTCATAGCTCGCAATTCGCTACCCCTCTGTACAGTACAAGAATTGATCCAGACTAACTTGCCGTCTCTTTGAAACGCTTATTGCGCAGTGCTACCAAATTCGACTTCTGCGCCTCGCCCCCATTCCTCGCTCAAACATGGCAACGTCGCTTTTGAAGCACGTGTTCCGGCTCATTTCCGGACGATGAAAAGTAGTACTCTTATCACATATATGGACGGCGAGTCGATGTGACTTATGTTCTTGTCTTGATTCCTTTAAGAAGGTTTATCTGGTACCAAAGAAATCAAAATAAAAACTATTACGACTAACGTAGTCGGTTCAGTAAATTTGGCAACGCCACGATCGCGTAAAACGTGGCTAACCTCCACACAATCAGCATTTTTCAAGAAAAATGAACTCATTCTGAGTCTCATGAGTATCCAATGGCGTTTAGAGAGCCGTACAAACGTTCCTTTGGTACTTTTTTTTCTCCAAATTATGGAATTTTCGTCAAAAATGTTTATCAATGCATGCAAATTTCATGTATGCGGACGAGAAAAGGACTGAAACCCATAAGAAATCGTACAAATTTAGAAAATATATTTTTATCAATTTCTGACGAACTATCTAGCCGGAGGGCTTAAAATTTAAAGAGATAATTTTTTAGGTAACGATAACTTTGTTGAATTTTTAAAAAAATATCATCCATTAGTTAATTCCTCGACCAGATGAACCTCCTCAACTAGTTGAAGAATTCTATGAGAGGCGTATCTACTTTGGATTATTACTCCTCGCGATGAAGTATCGTAGACCCAATTTTGAAGAACAACATGCTATCCTTAACATCGTACGATCCAGTATTCTGGTTTTCCTTTCGATAACAGAGAGAAGGCATTGCACAGTTATTGTGGCGTCGCATTTGAGTACCTTTCTCGAGTTCCTCATAAGGGAAGGTTGAAGTTGAGATTGGATATGTCAATAATCAGCATAGCTTCCCACCCTAAAAAAATATGCCTGTACCTATCGCCGAGTTGCCTACTCTATCGTCGTTATATTTCAATCTTGCATCATATTTTAATCTTGGAAAGATTCGAAGGAAACTATTTTTTAAAAAAAGTACTTCAACAAATCAATCACCCAAATCCAACTGATTTATGTATGCAAAAGTTGTCGTTAACGATGAAATCACGAACTAGCTCGGTGAATATTTGTTTTCAAGCTGGTGAGAGTTATTGAAGTAAGTCCGCGGGAAGGACCACCGTTTCGTACACTTTGAGTTGATTTCACTACTGATTGTGATATAAGTGAACGAGCATGAAGTGTGGATATAAGTAATTTAAAAACTTCGAATTATGTAACTGAATAAATTTTGAAATAAAGTCTCCGGTGAGATAAAAGACCAAGTTAATCGCTCAGTTTCTGTCTACCAGTGAAGAGTTTGAGTTTGCGGTGACTCGTTCGCGCCGACGCGATTTGAGATGGGGAACCAGAGGTCATATAACAAAACCTACATCTCGCTACTCCCTTCGGACAATTTTCAGGTTTTGAAAAATGGCCTCGCTGGGAGTTCAATTATTCATCGAAGAGACGAAATTATTCCACGTAGTTGTGAACCTGGAAACCGATCCTACGTTGTAAAAAAAGGAATGTGATTCGATTCCAACTGATTGAGAACCTGAAGTTTTGAAACGTTTGACATTTCGTAGAATTGCAAACGAATTCCACAACATGAATTATCGTTCGGTAGATTGTACAAGGTGTCTTCAAAAACTTCTGAAACTTCTGAAAAATTCGTCAGGAACGCATCTTGAGAGAAAAAGAAAGAAAAAGAAGCTCTCTTTCGATTGCTCTTAATTGACGCTATAATGTCTAAGACTGAAACATTCTGCAAATCTGATGAATCATTCCCGAATAAAATGTGACTCGTCGTTTATTCAGTAGATACTGCATTTAGCATAACCCAGAAACAACGACATGGACGTTGAAAAACCAAAGTTAACCTCGATTCGACCTTCAAGGTCACATCCAAGGTCGTCATTGGATAGCTCGGGAAGAATCCTAAAACGTTTGTACGCAATACTTTCTTCCAAAATGTTCTGCTGTCGAGTTATTCCGAGGTTTCCATACTTTTGAGACACCTTGTACATTGCCAAAGACTTGAACGTCACAAGATCGATCTCCGCGCTCCATTAGCTACTTTCCGGGTGATGCCACTAATTACGCGGCTCCAAAAAAAAATGTACTTCAGACAAGACTACACTTGCTCGACGCATTTTGGGCCACTAAATTCGAATCTAACTTCAAAATTAATACAGCAGCCTCCAATTTTTCCGAGAAGCATAAACAGTCACCAGAATATTTGCAGTCTTATTATTGTGGTTGACTCATGCTCTGTGGCAGATTATGTGGAACTCAACAAGATATAAATTAATCTGGTAATTTTAATATGGCTGTTATAAGCACGAAACATTGCTGCACGTTAAAAACTTATACAATTATAAAACCTAATTTTGCACCATTTCAGGGCCTTCTTATGATTGTAGAAAAAATATCGAAGATGCTTGGTTTATTTTGAAGTCGCATCGGATTTCGATAGCTCAAAATACCTTGAGAAAGTGTAGTCTATTCTGAAGTACAACTCATTATTTGTGGAGCTGTATTATCGATGGAACTAGGGATGAGCGCTATCTACCGTCAATCGCATTCCATGTGACGTTCAGAAAAATGTATGAATACGCAACGTGATTTGAGTTTCAATCGATTGAGAGGAAAAAATCGTTAGAATACTGGAAGATATTTTGGCATTTCAAGCTGCTTGATTCAAATAGAAATAGAAATAGAAATAGAAGTAGAAACTTGCAATAGAAATTCGTGAATCCTGAAATCTCAGAAATTCTTTCGAGCCGATTAGAATTTCGTAAGGTAGAAATAGGTCGTCGTGATAACTTGGAAAGTTGTACGAATCGCTTAAAAAATGAATATCGTCGTTGTTTAAATTGAATGATTCGAAATTTCATATTGGCCAGCGAAAGTGACGAATGCATCCGCAAATAGATCCATGCTGCCTGCTGCGTGCGGGAATAAATGGTACTCTTGCTATTGCGGTGAAGTATAGATGGACTCTATCGTGTGAGATTTCTCGTTCGGAGTCCTGACCGCGCAACGCTACGTGAAGATTAATGTTTCCGAATCCGATAAAATGTGTACACGTGAACGCAGGAAAAACTGTTATATATCACTGTATAAAGCTATACATATATCACTCGAGTAAGTGAAGTGAGCGCGTCGGCAACCGTTTCTACTGTGCGGAATTGTTTCGGTAAAATATTTTCCGATCGGCTTATTTTCGGGAGCTCACGGGGTGATTTTTTGGGTCCGATGGTAAGCAACCTTAGAATTACTTCAAATCCCAATGTTCTCGCGTTTTGAACGTTTTTCAAAAAGCTTAAGCCCATAAAACTATATCTGGTCTAGCAGCCCTAGTAAGATATTTGACCTTGTAATACGTTTGCAATAACGGCTGCAGTAACCTTGTTTCAGAACGCATGCAAATTGAAATAGAACTCTCAAGGGTTTTTACAACAGTGTCCCAAGACAAATCCAAAGAGAGAAGAAAGTGTTATACGAAGGGTTCTGAATGGCTTTGACCAGTGATTAAGAAAGGGTTCCGGCAATGGTTCTGAATGGGTTTTAGTGAGTTTTTAAGAATAAATTTTGTATTTGGGTATGTGAATAATTAGTAGTCTTGAGTAGTGTTACGAAAAATTTATACCGATTTATGCATAAATTATGGTATCTAATACCTTATAATAACATAACTAGCATCCCCCGTCTCGGATTCGCCCAGGTTCCACTGTGTAGTACATCAAAGTGTATAAACTGCTAGTGTCAGAAGAGCTAAAATTGAACGTGTATAATAGTTCATATTATAATAATTCGTATCTTCTACACAAAGCTCAAATGCTGATTTTTTCATTCTTGAAAAAGTGTTTTTTCGTGCCAAACGTGTAAAATCCACGATAAAATGAAGGCGCCGGCGATATCGTAATCGTGCCGAATAATTTGCTGTTTCGACATCTTCCACCGAACGAATCCTGAAAAAGCTCGCTTGATACGGCTATAATATGAAACTTGGGAAAAAATCGATCATATATTACGGTAAAGCTTCAAGAACACTCGTTCCCCGAGTTAGATGGGAAATGTGGCCGCCATTAGGTGCAGGTGGAAACCGACACGGTAAGGAATACTTTAACCCGGAAATTGATGGCTTTGGAAGACAGGAGTGAGATGTATACTTTCACTGTTCGTAAATTCGTTCTCCGTATTCATACCCAAGTTTGAAATATGGCAGCTTCGGCAAGGCATTTTTCAGCAAACTGGCAGCAGCATGCGGTGGCGTATCCGCGAAGTCATTTAAAAATCTACATCACAGAAGAAAAAAGAAAATCGAATGGCCACTTCCAAATCCAGCTATTCGTCGACAAATTTTGAGAGCTTCATCCACAGATCGCAGAAGTCTTTGACGTTCATCGATTAACCGCTGTTGATATCGATTCCATCTCGATAATATTTCCGAATTATTTCCGAATACTTCTGGGTATTCAAAGCAGATGATGAATAACATCCGTTTCAATATTATCCGCTCATCTCTCTGCTACTGCTCGAAAAATCGTAAAAACTTCTACACACACCGATGTGCCAAATAGTGACGTAAAGGAATTCACGATGAATTGATCGAGCAAAAATTTGAACCGAATAAAAAATTATTAAACTTATAATTAATATCCACGATTAATCGTCAAGGAACGAAGGCTCGAATCGTTCAATTCATATCCAGTACCGGATGAATTAACGCAAGCAGTGGGGTAAATTAAAGCCAAAAATAAAAGTTTAAATCGGTATTTATAAATGTACGCATCAAATGCAAGCTTGAAACTAATAACACTTTTTCGTCATTTACCTTGTTGGACATTCTGGATATGTGAAACTTTAACACTGAACATTTACGTGCTGGACCCCGTAGGTGTTGACCGATATTAATCTTTTCTTATTATTTTCTCGTCATAAATTGCTCTAGAACGTTGTCGAATCACTTTTTCGAACTAGAGCTTGAAATCAAAATGGTTATCGTGGTATAGAAACTATAAGATATTAGATATTCTTACATTGGAAAAAAATGAATACGCGTTTCAGGAATCCCCAATTACATGTATGAAGTGAGAATATTCATTTCTTGCCATTTCAGAGGATCTGTAGCGATCGGAAATGTTTTACGACTGTCTGACATCTTTGTACTATCAGTGCGTTCAGATCACGTCTTGCTCATACATTGGTATATTGGTTGTTGATATTTGTAAAATATGTACATTTCGAGCTGAATTTGGAAATGTATTTTTTTGGACTCACGGTGTGTACTATTACGTAAGCAAAGACGTTATTAAAATGCACTAATAGTATGAAGATATCAAAAAATCTTTAAACATTTCGAATCCTGTGAAATGGCGGGCACATCAGAATGTATTTATAGATGCGTGGCGAACAAGCAGAGATGAAAGGACCCCGTGGTTCGTTGCTTCCACAGTATTTAGAGACCCGAAGCCCTCTCTGCTCATTGTGAGTGTGTTTGCTTGCGTGAGCGCGCGTCAGCTGCTGCCCCCGGCCAGTACGCCGGACTCGATTCAGGCACGAAGGGGGCCGAATGGGCAAAGACCCGACCGGAAAGGACGACTTTCGTCAAGGTCATAAGTCCGTTCTCTCGATGGACAGAGAGTAAGTAGGGCGGTGTCGAACTCTGAACTTGTAAAATGTCAATGCGAAAATATTCGCGCTCGCGTTTCCATCTGGTTGAGTTATGCCCCCCCCCTCCCCGTTAGACTTGCTATACCTACGTGCCGGCACACATTCATACTCGGGCGGAGCCGAGACGGGGTATGCTAATTATGTTATATTATCATAACATAATTATTATATTATTAAAATATTATTAATATATTATTTTGTCATGTTACATCGTGTTATATTATGATATATATCATAATATATTAATGAATGAATATACATTTTTCGTAACACTACTCAGGACTTCTAATATTCACACACCTCATTAGCACCTCTAAAATTTTTGTTAAAGACTTACTAAAAGCCATTCGGAATCCTTGCCCGAATCCTTTCTTAACCATCAGTAGAACTGATTCGGAAACTTTGCCAGAACCATTTCTTAACCACTAGTAAAAACCATTCAGAACCCTGTGGAAGTATCATAGAGACGAAGGAAGAGAAAGAGAGAGGGTAAGAAGGAAAGAGCGAGAACTGAAGGGGAGCCGTGGAAGTAGGAGAAAGACGAGTGCGAGGGAATGGGAAGGCAAGGCAAGACGAGACAGACGATCGGTCGCGGTCCCGGAAGAAGTAAAGGAGAGATCCGTCTAACAGGACAGGACGCCACATAATCATAAACAGAGAGGGGAATATCCTGGGCCTACACGGCGGCGGACTGCGAGAAGGACCAACATCCACTGAACGATCTGTCGAGGTTCCCTCCGCAGCAGACCAAGATCAGCGCCTCCATCTCTCTCTCTCTCTCCTGATACCGAGAAGTGTGTGTAAACGGAAGTTATCCGGGGCCGGAGTGTGTGTGTGCGTGTGAGTTCATGGATCTGTGTTGTCTTAAATTTAAGATTGATTAAGTGTTGCCTTTCAACAAAGCTTAGCATAGTATCGTCCGTCCTAATCCATGGTGTCCATTATTAACATAGATGTTATAAAAAAATGAAAATCAATACAACCCTTGAAATAACCCTTTCTTCTCTCCTCGAGTTTGGCTTGGAACACTCTTGTAAAAACTTTTGAAAGATTTGTTCGAATTTGCAAGCCTTTTCAAACAAGGCTACTGCAACCGATCGTATTGCAAACGTATTAGCAGGTAAGATTTCTCACCAGGGTTGCATTGCGCATTGGAAAAACGATGAATATTCGGTACCTAATACAATCGACCATGCATCATTAGTATAATACATTATTTGGAACCCTGTATTGTGCTGAACATCGTATAACATTTCATTAGCTTTAAGAAAATCGTGATGAGACACGTAAAGCGGACTTTGTAATGTAACTAGTGGACGTACACGCGGCATACGATAAAGCCCAACGACTATCCGTCATTCTGTATCCATCTCTCGGCCTGTACGTTAGTTACTCAAATACCATTGAATATCTATACATGCGCTTTCATAAGTTCCGCAGATCATCTATCAATGGAAATATTCCACGTGTGATTGAGAAGTGAACTCGTGATAATAGCGAGTGCGATAGTACATCTTTCAGCAAGACAGTTCAACGTCCCCGGTTTCTTAAATTCAAGAACACCGAGTACATCGACTACGTGGAGAAAATTGCGGACACATGCGTGAGTAACGAGTGTGACGTTACGTGTATTCCCACTGGCAGCAGTATTTTATGCGTGTATGAATAAACGCGAATGACACTCTGATGCGGTTTTCCACGAAATCAAATGTCCGGAACTGATATCCGGAGCTGGAAGATGCAGGAGGAATATGGTAGAGTCGTTCGTTCATACTCACCAACTATATTCGCGAAAATATTGAGATCGTATACAAACTGATATGCGACTTGGTTATTTGAGAAGAGAACGTAGATCAAAGTCAGATCACGGATTTGTATTTATTATACGGAGAGATTTCGACCGCAAGCCTTGGAATCGCATATTGATAATCGTTCGAAAAATATGATGACTGGTTTTATCGATTCTCGAACTAATTCACATCACTATCGCACATGTCCGACGCGAGCAGCGGTGGTTTGAGATAAGGAAAGTACAGCTCTTAAGGAGGTTGCACACAAAATTGAAATAACATAGAGGAAATTATGAAACTTGTCGCATTATAATATTTTTATACAAAAATCAATAATTATGATTCTCTATATTTAACACGATTTCTCATAACACGTCGAATTTTTTTTCTTACGTTATCATTATTCAGGGTTGTTACGCGACCTGGAAAATCTGGAAACCTGGAATAGTTAGGAAATTTCGTTTATACTGGAAAAACTCTGGAAAAATCATCGAATTTCGTGGATAACCTGATTTTTTTTTCCATATCCAAAAAATTCACAGAGCTTTTTTTCTGCACTATTCCCGTCCGTTATTCTTCGATCCTTTGATCATGCTCCTATTCGGGACGTTTGCATGTCTGCACGTGCGAACGTGTTTCGGATTTATTATTGTATTTTTGATATTGTGTGAATCTCACGAGTTCTGAAATGACCTTGGAGAATGATGATTTTATGACTGGAAAACCTGGAAACATCATGGAATCTCGTGGTCGAGAAAACGTAACAACCCTGTTAGTATCTTGAAAGGAAACATGGGGATCTCGAAAATCTTTTTTGTAGAGAAAAAATGTCCAAGGATCAGTTTGGAGCATAATAACATCAACTCATTGTTTATTGGTCGGAAAAATTTATGAAATATTACAAAAAAATATCGTTTCTTGCTAGTCTAGTGTTAATATTCTGTACACTTGGCAATGTTGCAAACTTGGTATAGAATGCCTGGGTACTGAGTCCATGCATAGACAGATTGACACATCCTTCTGAATTTCTCACAAAAACGGTTCATATACGACGTGATGTTTTTCTAAATATGCGTAATTGGCTTCGCATCGTTTGTTTTCCGGATTATCCCTCAAAATTTACGCAGCGTGATTTAAACTGCTTCGTTCTCGCAACTTTCTTCGTGATAATTCGATTAAAACATCCTGATTGTGAGAGAATATGTTGATGTGAATCGACAACGCACGAGGATACAGAGTGGTCATTTTGTGGTCAACTACACGTTGAAATCACGATACTGTGAAGTAGATTATTGCCAAGCTAGATGTGGCTCTTGCATCCTGCTAGAACGTTTGCAATGCCAACAAAATTGCAAGTCGTTGCACATGAATTTTGCATGTTTGCCAACTTTCCAAAACGCAAAGTGTACCACGAAGTATGACATAATTGCGAGACTTGCTAAACATGATTATTACAGCTGACTTCTGTGTATTACAGAAGTGTAGGTACAAAATTTAGAATCTGAAACTCCACCGATCCCCGTACTCCAATTGATTCGACAGAAGTTTCCTAGTTCACAATCTGAGAATTATCTCCGACTCAGTGATAAACAAGTCTGTGCTTACGGGAATAAAGTTTGATGATAGATAAAATCGACCGATAGACTAATAATTGTGCCATGATAACGAATCAATTGGTGAGAAACTGATTGGCTACCGTGGCACAGATTTATTCGAGAATTTTCATTTCAAACGTCGTGTTTCGAGACAGGCGAGAGTCAGCGACGGTGATTACGTGAGAACGCTGCTCAAAAATGAAGCCATGCCTGCTGCTTGCGTTGTTGTGCGCGATTCATCTCACCGATGGAGCCCGAATTCTGGCTTTGTTTCCCTTGCAAACGTACAGCCATTTTACCATTTTCGAGGGAGTCGTGCAGGGTCTTGCCATGAAGGGACATCAAGTGGACGTGGTCAGTCATTTCCCGCAGAAGAAGCCGTTTGCAAATTATACAGACATCATAGATCTCTCAGGTCACGTGCCCTCTCATGTGAACAGCATGAAACTCGAATCTTTGGAGAATGACAGGATCTCTCGGATACGTGGTTTCTTCAAAGCATTCGCAACTGATATTTGTGAGCTTATGGGGCTACCAGAATTACAGAAATTGATCAAGGAACCTCCACAAGATCCTCCGTATGATCTGGTGATTGTTGAGGTAAGTTGCAGCACAACTTTACCAAGTCCTAGTAATGGAAGTGTCATTGAACTGTTTGCAGCAATTTTTCGCCAACTGTTACTTCGCTTTTGGACGTCATCTCAAGGCTCCCTTAGTCGCGTTGAGCTCGTGCAGACTGATGCCCTACTTCAACGCACCGATGGGACTTCCCGAGCTCCCGTCTATCGTTGCAGAGTTCGAGGGTGGATCCAGCATCGAAATGAATTTCTGGCAACGATTGCAGAACTTGTGGTCGGTCCTCAAAATGAATTATGAAGCGCGAACTTTCACTCAGATTCAGACGGATATTACGAGGAAATATTTTGGGCCTGATATTCCGGACATCAGGGAGTTGGAACGCGACATATCTTTACTGTTAGTTAACTCGCATTTTTCCATCACCGGAGTCCGACCATTGGTTCCGGCAATTGTGGAAATCGCGGGTGTACACATAAAGGATGAAGAATCGGAGTTACCAGCGGTAAGTTCAACTCCGCGAAGTAGCATAAGATGCATTTCATGGTTGACACATACATTTGCGTGGAAATATTTGAATATTGGTAGAATTCTCTCGAATATTTTTAATACCACGTTATCAACAGCAATAGATATCTCTCACATATTTTTAATACCACGGTATCAACAGCAATAGAAGTAAAGGTATCGTGAAACCTTTATGGTCAACAGGATGTGGCTTCACATATTAGATTACAGCTATCATATTCTGAAGATATTAGACGGTTTTACCAAAATGAAATTTGGCCAAATTTGAAATTAGGTATTGAGAAAGCATCATTTTTTTTCTAAACAACGCAAACGTTGTTATCCGTGGATTCAGTAAAAGTTGGCGGCCGCTCACGGTTCACCAAAGATTTTACATCGGCGAGGCCATCAAACTTGAATCCTCTTTCGCATTTGTATTTTCGATGGGACATAAGTTTTCTTTGCTCAGCAAGCTTTAGGGGTATCCTGGGCAAGTAGCAAATTCCTGTATACCCACATCGCGTTGAATGTACAACCGTGAGCCATATCTCAAGATATTGGTTTCTCACGAGCACAACATCGCATATCTGATCGAATTTATCTGCGATCATCAACTCATGCCACATGAAATCGTTCTCAACTAACGACCAAGCCCGTCAATATCTCCGTCGATAGACGGTATCTTCGTACTCTCACTCACTTCAAGAATAGTGAAAATCCTGATAATAAGCTAACAGTCGGAAAATAGCGAAAAATTGCAATAATTGGTGCGAGGTGATCAATTTTAGCACCTCAGGCTAATATCTCCTGAGCCAAACAAGAGATCAGAAAATGTTTCAGAGAACAGATGAAGGGTACCAACAGGGCTGAATAATGGTGACCTTGCTGTTGACCGTGAAACGAACTTTCGAGGTCAAATCAAGGTTGAATTTTATTTTTCGAACAGAAACCTATATTTTTGATTGCATAATCGTATGCAATGGAAAAAATTAGTATTTATCAGAAAAAAAAATTTCAATTGATCATTATGCAAATTGTTGGATCGGTCAAGGAGGCCGACTGCTAGAAATGGTCCTGAAGTGTCGGCATTTTCTGTTTAGTTTTATATAAATGAATCTATCTCGTCACTTCTGTTTGGGATAGAGAAATAGAGTAGCCAAAATTACTCTCACTCTACTAATTTTATCTCACTCCGAGACGTGAGGCTGAAGTGTGCAGTCACTCAGTTACTGTACGGTCACCAATACTTTCTGGGGCTTATGAATGTCTTTTGCTATTTCGAATTTAGGATCTGAAAAAGTGGTTGGACGATAGTAAAGATGGATTCGTTTACGTTTCGTTTGGCTCGATGATGAAAATTGAGTCGTTTTCTGGGGAGTCGCTATCCCACATGTATTCGGCCTTTAGAAAGCTCGCACCAGCTCGCGTTCTCGTGAAAATTGCCGACCCGAGTGCATTGCCACCAGGTTTGCCGGACAACGTGTTAACCATGTCATGGATCCCTCAGACCAAAGTCTTGCGTGAGTGTCCGGGCGATACCTATCAAGACTATGAATCACTCAACAAGCCCTTCAGTACGCTAATGCAGTTTTTATAATCTAGAACACAAAAACATACGAGTCTTCATGACACACGGTGGACAACTTAGTATCCTGGAAGCAGTGACCTACGCTGTTCCATTGGTGGGAGTTCCGATACTCGGAGATCAACCATTGAATTTACTGAATTGCGTTGAAAGGGGAATAGCCGTGACTTTGGACATGCATGATCTCACTGATGAAAATATCTTCACAGCTGTAAGCACTGTGATGAATGATTCGAAGTACAGGTGAGCTTGGCAACTTCACCACAAACACGACGTGAGTTAGCCGACATGTTCTCCGCATAATTTGAATTTCTTACAGGCAAAACATGAAGATGATATCAGAGCGATTCCGTGACAGACCAATGTCTGCTCAGGATACCGCCGTGTACTGGATCGAATACCTCCTCAAACATGGACCTGACGCTTTGCGGTCACCAGCCATAGGATTGGCATGGTGGCAGATCATATTACTGGACATCTATGCCGGTATCGTAGCCGCAGCAATCCTCATACTCTACATCTCGAAGAAGATAATCTCAGCGTTGTTACATCGCATTTATAGTCCAAAAAAGAAGCTCGACTGAAGATAATAGCGGATTCTCAACTTGTGCCCTTGTAACGAATGACAGTTCAGATCTCTGACTTCCTGACTATGACAAAAATAGAGTATGGTATTATAAAATTCTACGAGAACTGCTTCATACAGCGTCAAAAGTTCGCATCTCACTTCAAACTTTCATGCGTTGGCGATCAAGTTGTCATGTATTCTTCATTGTATTAAATATTATGACGCTCAGTCTCTTATGTATTCAGCTTGTCATTCCCTCAACTCGCAATTTGCTTGTAGTCGTCACTTCTTTCGTTCTACTCTTCACTTGTCGGCGTACGTGCGAATACGTGATCACGATTGCGCGTCTACGCGTCACCGCACGTCTACGCTTCCAAATGGTGAGGTATAAATCTGAAGAACAACATACGCGTCACTGGTATTTTCTGTGGTAGCGTTTGCGAGCAACTGTCAGCAGTATCTATATTGTGTCTCTATATCTATATAACTATTAAGCGTGAACGACGGGTCCAATTTATTATTCGTGTAGATGCACGCGTCTCTGGCCAGACTTGCCAATTTAAGGAAGTCACGTACATTAAAGAGGCCGTTTTGAGTGCTGCCGACCGAAAAAGTTTCAACTTGGACTCATCAATATTCATCCAAATTTCGCGTATGATGAATGGTGTAGTTATATATTTTTAGAGAAAATTCTAACCAACCGAGTTCGCGAAACTCGCTAAGTTGAGGGAATATCTTATGAATATATAGTGCCAGCGGAATTCACTGAGAAAATGCGACTACTCTCGTAATGCAACAAGTTCATTGGAGCGTTTGTAAAATCTCTGTTGTCAGCGTCACGTCTTATGTAAGCCAGGTCCCCTGCGGTGCATCAGATTCACCGCGCGCTATCAGCGTTCCCTGTCAATCTGTCACCAGCTGGTGACGTTTTATCATTATCCCGAAAACCTCTATTGACAGGCTTTTTGTATACAGCTCTGCGATATTTTAAGAATATAATTGGTGTAATGGAATAAAAAAACATTGCAGTGCGACCGGAGTTTGGATCAAGATCTATCAAGTTTATTACATCTCGTTTGACTTATCACCGTGGTATCACCGTAACTCTTATCGCTGTCAATATATTCTACTGATACGGATAATTGGTTATTACGTAAAATTGACATTGAGATATGTGTCAGGAAATAGCTTATTTCACGTCCGATGAATAAGCACCTCTGGCATTGAGTGACCCAGTTATGCCGTTCATTATTTGCAATGCGTTGTTCCGAAAGTTGATTCGTTGATAATGTAATATATTGTAGATTGATTCGTATTGTGACGAATTTTTGATTTTCATTATCATTTGTTGTATGTTCTGCCCGTAAATGAGGATTATCAGAATTTTCAGTTACGAGCTGTGCAAATACTACTTGAACGTCGCAGGGGCAAACAAATCAATTGATTCAGGTGTCTTCGACGACACACGAGGTATCGATAAACACCTATCTTTTAATCAGGCAAAGTACATTCTACTGTGGTCGATGAGACATTTCAGGTTTGGTACCGCAGTGACGAATATCTCTATCGTTAAGCTGTGCGTAACGGTAGTGGAAAAAATGATCGTCATAGCAGTTCATCATAACCGACAGCATCTGTTCGGATCCTTATGATCGTTAAAAGTTTGATACATTTTGTCGCGATTAGCATTCTGATCAGTGGTTAGAAACAACGCTGTTGTGCTCGGTGAAATATTGAATCCCAGCTAGACAAGTTTGCGGACGTTACCATTCCGGAGTGAATTGTATTGCGGAGAAGTGTGAAAGAAACTGATCATGGAGTCCACGTGGTTGATGTTGATGATCGCATACGTCGCTTATTTCGCCCGAGGGGTCGATGGAGCACGCATCTTAGGGCTCTTCCCTTCGAACGATTCACGCAATTTTGCAATGTATAGCGAAGTACTGGTGGCTCTCGCTGACAAGGGTCACCAAGTCGATGTCGTCAGCTATTTTCCACTGGCCAAGTCATACGCTAATTACACGGACATCATTGATCTGAACCAACTTATTGCACCGAGCACAGTGAAGAAGACTATCGACGAGCTGAGACACGACACCGACGGATCGATCAAGATTATCACCGAAATTGCAGGTAACAGCCTTTGCAAACTTCTCGGCGAACCAGCCTTCCAGAGACTCATAAAAGAGCCGCCGAAGAATCCTGCTTATAATCTTGTTCTGACGGAGGTGAGTCTGAAAGTGTTAGGGGTTACTAAAATTTAACAGTCTCGACTTCTCAGCGGGTTATTATCGCCCGCTATTGTTCCTGCTGTCAGATAGCAGATGTCTATCGCTATCGCCGATCCATAAATTCGCATGATCGTGCTTTTCCTTCAGTTCTCTTGGGCGAATTGCTTCCTGGCTTTTGGACCTCATTTAAAAGTATCCGTCGTCGGAGTCTCCGCCAAGCAAATATTGCTACCCCACGCAAGTGAAACCTTAGGCAACCCGCTCGGTATCGCCTATACACCAGTGATAGCTGACGGATCGATTGAAAATATGACTTTCTGGCAGCGATTGAAAAACACACTCGCAACGTCCTACCTAAACTTCGCGGTAAAATACCACGCGCAGGTTCAGACGAACCTCGTACGAAAGTATTTTGGACCGGACATCCCGGACATTCGACAACTCGAGAAAGACGTGGCTCTGCTTCTGATCAACACTCATCACAGCTTGACGGGTGCTCGGCCCGTGACCCCGGCAATCGTTGAAGTCGGTGGTCTCCACGTGCGTGACGACAACGTAGAGCTACCGGCGGTAAGTCGTATCGGCACGCGTAACACCTTCAACCGATATCAAATTTGAACAACTGTTTTCACTAATAGGTGCCTGCAAACAAGACGAAGCAGATCGTGTGATTACACAATTTGTTTTTCGCAAATATGTTACATGCCGTTGCTCGTTCAATTTCTGGTGTCAGGCTGGGCACTTTTGTACCTTGAAACAAGGTCTGTCAATTTTGTAGGCATCAAGGCCTGTGTTCGGCGTGTGGTACTAATTTTTGCTTTCTACCATACGAAGTAAGAGAACGTTACCTATTCGGACAAGGCAAAACTAATTCTGCTCGTTCGTGCACACACTGCTGTGAGGATACGTACATACCTGTAACTGTTTTGTAGTGAAGGTGTTCGCACATTGTTGTTCAAATGTTGAGAGGGGAATACACGGAAATAGGTTCGATATGGGAAGTTTGAAAAACGTAACGAGTAATAATTTATTTTGATGGTGAAAAAACAAAGTTGGATGTATTGAAGGGCTAACGAGTAGTGGCTCGGTTTGGTCCTTCGAGAGTTGGATTTCAAGGAGTTAGGAGTAGTCAGAGGCTTGAAAAAATAACTATTTTAAATCATTTTTTTGTGGCTGTAGTTTAATTCATTTCATAAAACAAATGATACAAAGTTATTGCATTATGTTTCAACATTATTTCACCAACATTAAAAGAAAAAAAAAATTCCTAACGCGGTGTGCGAAATTCGATTTTGCGTATTTGATTGCAAAATGTCAAATTCCTTAACGCATTTTCTTAGCGTGCGCAAAAACCGGATGCGTATGCGAAATGCGACTTGCTTGTGCAAAATGCGATTTGCGTGTGCAAAATGCGGTTCGCGTGCACAAAATAGGATTTGCGTACCTATTAACTCGAAGAGTGCGGTAATCACCTATTTTGCGCAATAGTTGCGTAATGTATTATTATTGTACATATTATTATCGCCATATTTTTCGGAACCAGTCATGCCTTGCGACGATTATCATAATATCTTCCTGGTTCATTTAAAATCAATGATACAAAAAAAAGTCATTAGTTCAATAGTTAATTTACGGGCTGAGGGGTGGATTTATTTTTTCATTTATATGATAGATAAGCAATTAACTAGCTTGTTTTTTTTTAAATTCTGGTGGAATTAAGTTGAAACATAATTCATCGACCTCATACCATTTGTTTTATACACTAAATTGAAGTACCGTCAAAAAAAAAGATTATTAGAAACAGTCGATTTTTCAGGTCTCTGACTAACCCTAATCCCTCAACTAACTTGAATCTTACTTATGACGACCCGTTCTCGAAATGAGACGAGAAAGGATAGTAGCCATGGAAAGTGAACGAGCGAAAAAATGTAAAATCTTGTATCTGACTTCATCGAGTTACAAGACCAAGTAAATTTGAAACAAACATCATTCGAATCAGGAACCTTGACCGGTGCAAGTACTTTTTACCGTCATCAGAGGCGCTTCAGGTTCTGTATAGATTTGGAAACTGAGCAACGGAGCGGATTTATGAATATTTTTCAGGAAGACGAATATCGTAATCGTAATAAATTCAAGTGAAATTCTATTCCTTCGGCTCGAAGATCTCGCGTCTATCGTCAAATAATGTTGTAGGATGTGAAGAAATGGCTGGACGCAGCAGAGAATGGCTGTATTTACATAAATTTAGGACCGGATGTGAACATTGAAATGTTCCCCAAGGAGACTCTCGGGTATCTTTATACCGCGATCGCTCGAATAAAGCCGATTCGAGTTCTTCTGAAAGTCAACATAAAAGAAATCCCACCCGGTCTTGGGGGGAATGTAATGACCTTTTCCAAGCTTCCACAGCACAAAATTCTACGTAAGTATGTCATGGAGTATATCAGATTCGCTACAATATTACAAATCGACTGTTCCCCTGTTTGCCCGATTTGTCGGAGAAATTCTCGTTCGTGTTCCCACCGGTACGATAGTCACAATCGTGTCAAATAGTAGGACGTTGGAAATAACTTCAAAAAAAGTGTAGCGAAAGAGATAGACGGCATAAAAGGTACACTCCATCGAAATAGGCATCACCGATGAAAAGTACTGGAAAATTTCGAAAAGACGAAGACAAAAGAGTAAACGATCAATCATGGAAACACAATCTATTAGCCTATCGTACAATTCGTCGAATAATTGTCGGAATTATGCAAAACACCGTTGCGGTTGCTGAGAGAAGTTTGAGATAAATCACTCGAGCCATTCGATTGTGACCTTGAACAAATGCTTCCGTTTCACACGAAACGGATTTTTTTTCAATCCATTCAATTCTTGGGGAAAATTGTGTTTGGACTTTGTACAAGATCAGTGATCGAGCGTTTTTTTTTGTTTCCTTGATGAATATTCATAATTCTTTCATAAATTACGTGTATTTTTCCTTCAAGAAATTCGCATTTCACAGGTATACCGCTAATACACATTACGCTTATCGTGCTTGATAGAAGATTTATTCGCTACGTGGTAGTTCCCCGGTCGGTTATAATTCTCAGAAGAATTCGTTCGATACAGCGCATGATTGGCAACTGTGGATATTACTAATCATTTTTAGAGCATCCCAACATCAAGGCATTCGTAACGGTAGGCAGCTTGATGGACATCCAAGAGGCCATCACCTACGCGATACCACTGATCGGCATCCCATTGTTCGACGATCAATCGATGAACATAAAAAATTGCGTGGATAAAGGAATCGCGGTATCTCTCGACTTTGACGAGATCACGGCGGAGAGCTTCGTCGCGGCTGTGGATAACGTCGTGAAAGAGAAGAAGTTCAAGTGAGAGTGCGAGTCTATCGCGTTAATTCGCGTTGATATCGCAATCGTAGCTCATTCCCACCTGGTTTGCAGAAACGCAGCGGTGAGCGCGTCGAAATTGTTTTTGGACCGACCGATGAAGGCTCGAGATGCCGCGGTGTACTGGATCCAATATATCCTCAGACACGGAAAAGATTCGCTGAGGTCATCGGCGACGAAATTGGCGTGGTGGCAGTTGGCGTTGCTCGATGTATACGGCGCGTTACTTTTGGCCGGCCTGCTCGTGATATTCATCATCAAGTTGACCGTGACAACGATAATTCGTCGATTGATGTACAGACCAATAATTCTACCGCTCTCAAAGAAGGGAGTATAAATTTATTAGAGGCCCAAGAATAGAAGCAGCACACACAGCCCGGACTACTTGAATCACGGCCACGCGATTCTTCGAATGGTACCTACAGCGGGCGAAGCTTCGTCAAACGTGAAGGAAAGTAGTGATATGAAAATATATCGAAAAGTAAGGCATTTGAATGTATCGAAGCCTGGCTAAGGGAAATTTTTAATAAAATGAAAAGCACCGAGGCTAATAGAGTTTTTATCCCCTACCACGTTTGTGTTATTTGGGAAACAGATCGTCAACTCAAGTGACAACGTCTAGGATCAATGGAAAGAAAAGATTTCCGAAAACATTTCCTCATATTTCGGCTGGATAATAAAGTGCACGAATACGAGCTCTTCAAAGTATTCAATTCTCAGAATATACAATCATTTACATACTTTCGCCAAAAACATGATGACGTGGTATAGCTCGGCTGCAATAATTGTTACTCAATTATTGAGACACTTGGAATTGAGTCGAGGAGAGATTGTATGTATTGGCGTTGTTAGAAGATAATACTATTATATTTTGCCAGGAATACGGAAGAAAACAATAAATGAAATGTAAACATGGGAAGATTTGGATGGGTTCACGAAGGTTTTGACCGGACAAGTGGAATCACGAGAAGATCGAGCTGAAGATGATGGAGAGCATGGGCTTGCATATGTAGATTTATATGATATCGTTGAAATGTTAGATTGAAATATTGTTATAATCTTTGACGATTTTTTCAGATGGAGTTTCATACTTTCAGCTGAGAG
This sequence comes from Arge pagana, assembly GCA_963969455.1. Lineage (NCBI taxonomy): Eukaryota > Metazoa > Arthropoda > Insecta > Hymenoptera > Argidae > Arge > Arge pagana. Next base: position 15,088,117 of record OZ018310.1, on the reverse strand, counting down.
ACTGGCCCCCGAGAAAAAAAGTACAACTGTCACTTCACGTGATCCATTTCCGCAATCACTCACCGCACACGGTGGTTCAGAACGGCCGAATCCCTGGACAAAAGTCGAAAAATGAAAGTTGAAATATGAATGTTGTAGAAATGGATTCTTGTAGAGGGGATTTTAGGGCATTCAGATCGCATAGGCAGAGGTCAAAATATTGTATACCTGCGTTCCTGCGATAGTCAAAAGTTGCATCTATTAGAAAGACGAGCGCGTCACTTTACTGCTTTACAGTTTTACAGTGCTCCACAAAATAGTGAATAAGTTTACAACGACGCGTCTATTGTCTATTATCCCATTTCTCATGTGATTGAAATTTTTCATTCGAACGTTTTTCTCACTGTCAAGCAGACGTTATTACGATTTGTTGCGAAATGCTGATTTCAAAAACATCGATGAACCACCTCCTAATTCTGACGCATCAGGATCTCTAGAAAGACATAGATTTGATAGACTCTAGTTAGACTTTTCATCGTGCAGCGAACGGAGTAAGCGCCGAAAAGTCAATAAATTTCGGGAATCAACAAGTCCAAAGACACTGGCATTCGCAACGGAAATGAACCCTCGTGCTTCTCGGTCCCACGCTGTAGCAACGGTGCTCAAGGATATTACAACCACTTCTCCTGCGCGAGCCCCTCGGTATCAATTAGCATTCGCACTGGATTCTAGACAGCACGTCAGGAAATTAGCGCAGATGTTGCTTTGAAGTTTCGCCGTACGTCTCGTCAAGTTAGGGGTTTATTGCTTAGACGTCGCGAAACGATAGGTTGACCTATATGCCTGGTACCCGATGCCAACATCGGTACTCATCGTTTTAATTCAAGGCTACGCGTCAATAGAAATGGGTGCCTCGCCAATCAGACAACTTTGAGAGGACGCTCAAAAAGCTTGGAACGAGAACATTTGTCGGTACCACGAGAATCCTGCTCGAAAACGTACGCAAGAAAAGACAGTAACGTTTTTCGTCGGATTCTTGCATCCTCGGATCCACTGATAACCAAATTTCCAAAATTGAAAATGATGAATAGTGCAACATTACCATCTAATGTAACCATAGACATAGAGCTTGGACTGCGCATACGAGCAATTCGATGGAATGCCATGAAGTGAGGTTGAGTTTTGTATCAGGACACGGAAACTTTATCAACTAATTGATCTAATGAAGAAATGAATGAAAGTGGATTCCAAAAATTTTGTCGCCTTCCGAAGGTCGAGGCTCAAAATATTTGATTTTTGATAAGAAAAATGTATTTTTCGTACTCAACGCTCAACACTCGCGTAAGCTTATTTTTCCTACCCATTTCCGAAACAAATTCCCACGCAGGGCGCTTAATAGGAGAGTTAAGTTCCTGGTTAGAAGAAGACAGGTATTGGCCGCGTGCGTTTGTGTCTTTTTCTAGAGATGGAGCGTTTTTCGGCTCCAATGCGCAGTCCATGCTCTGTGTCTATGGATGTAACAGAACTTCTACTGACAACACCAGTACGACGGATCCATCTGACCCGGATTATGATTTTTGATTATTCTAATGTGTCGTATGTCAATCTTGAGGTGAAATAAAATGAACATTTACGTATTCAACAAAAATTTTCTTCACTTTGGAATTTCAAACATCAGTAATCGAATACCAAATTCGTAATCAGCGACCCTGATTTCCGAATAGTGGAAATTTTTAAATTATTATTCTCACTTTTCGACTTTTGGCCAGGGATTGAACCGGTCTGAACTACCGTGCGTCGTCGTGATTTGCGTGTTAACGGAATAAAAACTGAATCCACGCGGTCGATGAGTAATTCGAGTTGCGCGAGCTGTAACAAGTGGATTTCGGTAGGTATACTTTGACGAGTTTGCTGAATCACCGTGAATCGTTTTCTGATACTTTTCGGTGACAATATTTTTTGCATAAGACATTGATATCATCAGATGATGGTCCCGTGAAGTAACGTGACCAACAGAACATTAAGTGTCACGATGAGACTGCTGAGGGAACCAACCTTGACGTTATATCAATTAGGTTCTTGGTTTGCTGAACATACATCGAATAGTTTTATATGTAGATACAAAACGACGGGATGCGATGTGGACTGAATCGGAGGCGAATAACCCGGGAATTCGTCCGAATGATATCCCAGAATCGGAAGCGAACGAGAAGCGAGAAATTCGATACACGCGGATGAAAATGAAAAATTCGATTTCGAGGAAACTGAAAAACATCCTTTCAATTCATTCCAAGAGATATGCATGTACAGAGTGTTGCAAAACTTTTTCATACGAAATACGCAATTTAATAGAGCGTGAGAGTCCAAATTCGACGACGATGGAATCTGCAGTTTATTCATAAATCGCGACTGAAAATTCAGAAACCAAGACAATCGATGGTCGAGAAATGCGTATTCAAACATTACTTTTCCACTTGCCGGACTCGCCTTTGGCTTTGTAAACCCTTTTTACGCGAGTTATAATCCGATTCTTATTTTCTAGGCCCACGGTGAGAAAATAACGTATCACGCCTAAATAGAGCGTCACGATTCAACGATCAAAAACGAATGACGCGGCGGAAAGTTGGCATGTCCTAATGACAGGTTATTTTTACCGGAGGTCGACGATCGCCATTGGAAGCCATGAGCAAAATGCTAATGGACGCGCGCTTTTCATTGCGTCCATAGATCGAATGTTCTCTTCGCTAGTGTGTACTTGACGAAAGCATTAGTCATCTCTTGTAGCCATGGCGTTACATGCACGCGAGTTTCGTATCGATTAGAGATTCATCGATCTACGATGCACCCGATCGTACAGGCTACTCGTTCAGTGATCACTACACGTTTATAGTCCCGGCAGTTGAGGTTTTTTGCCGAGAGTTTCTTTTGCAAAAAAGAAAACTGTTCCCACAAATCAATTCTTCAGGTTACTAAAGAGAGTACCTCGGAACCCCACACTTCTGCGGGAGAAGAAACAACGGTAGAATTGTGTATGAGATTCCGGGAACCCGATTTTTTGGCAGATCTTTGGAACACTATTGGTCGTACAGAAGAAATTTGAGAATACAAAATAATCTTTCGGTATGTTGAGACGATCAACGGCTTAGCCGCTGTGTGAAATGTTCAGTAGCCTATGGCGACTGTCTCTCCACGTGCGTCTCGTCAGATATATGAGTTCAATTCCGTTTTCAAAATTGCAAATATAACGAAATATTTTTTTGTTTTTGGGTCTGCTGTACACCTCGACTTATCCTACATTCGCGCCGAAGATCCTCCCCTTCATTCTCAACCTCACATTCTTTCTCCGTCTGCTAGTTTTTCCAATCGTCCTCATTTCAACCGGTGCGGTCGTGAAAACCATTCATACTCCCAAAAGTATTTTTTCTATCCTTCGTAAATTTGATTCTTCCATTTTTGAACCGCACGTCGAAATTCTGGAATGCATTTCCGAACTTTCCTTCAGTTTATGATACTTGATTTTTACGGCTTCACGCTCTCAGCTCCCACACAGTCTACAGCTGTCTAGCCGTTGGAATAAACCATGAGTTTGGATAGTATGGTCATTTCTCTAGACACCCGATCATGTCCACAGACTTCAAGCAAGGAAAAAGATTTTTTCCCTGGGAAAAATAATTGGCTGATACGGAAATAATTAGACATTCAAATTCCTAATTGCAAAAATTCCTGCGCGGAAATCAAATTGAGGAAATTGAATCTTCTACGCTAAAAACATCGCAAGTCATGATAATTGTTATTGAAGAAAACGAAAAATTCTCATGCCTCGAAATTTTTCGTATGCAGATACGATTTTTGTTCCACTGATGTTCCAAGACACACGAATAAAGAATGCCATTTGGAAAAAGAAGTTCTCCGGGTATGTACATTGTTTCTCAAGTTGCAAATCACTAGTCGGTTCGCAATAACCATTCACTCGCAACTTTCAACTATCCAACGTAGAATATACGGGGGTGAGTATTTCTTACGTAAGGCTGCAACACTATATTGAGTTCATAAACTGTTCTTTCCTAAAATTAAGTGCATATTCACTTCAATAGAATATTCATCATTCCTACGCAAAAGTTTCTGCTATTTCCAAGTTATCAGATAATAAAATTTGTTTTCCGAAAAGTTTTTGCGAATTTATCATAATCAATGAGAACAGGGGAAAAAATAACTTTTCTTATCCGTTATTTGTTTATTAATTTGAAAATGTATCAACATAAATGTATCATGAAATGATGTAAGTGCGGTGAAATAATATGTGATTGACACCAGCTTGTTTATCTAAAAGGTTACATCTGTTAGACCGTTGGTCGTAACAACGTGCCATCGCGGATAAATATATTCAACAAAGTTCAAAGAATATTCGATTATCGCGACTTTTTATCATACGACCAATGATTCAAAAAACATCTGCGAAAGCAAGGTCTCTTAAAATTGGACTAAATGTTGCTGCAATTTTTAGTCGTCTCACGCAGCCCATTCGTATCATTCATTGGATTCCAATAAGACAGTTAATTATTATTTGTTCACGGCTCAAAAAGTTACAAAAGCTATTTTTGATTTTATATCGCGTTTCTAAAAATCATTTTCGAAATATCTATTTCCAAAGGTGTTCTTCCTTTCGCGATTTCGCTTTCTGCGACAGCTTTCCGTGTACCACGGAAATATTGGAAAATTGAGTTTTTCTGAACACGTAGGGAAATCTCAATATCGTACAACTTATCTTTTACGAGGGATCAGACGACACGTGTTTTTCGAGATAGCGCGTAACGTATACCGCCGCCTACAAATGACCCACCTCAGTCAGAACCAGTAGCACGTACATGTGCGTAAAAGTAATAATCGTACAAAGCCTAAGATGGGCTCAAATGTTTTATTGGTGAAGACGTCCAATAATTCGAATTGTCACGATCTGCAGTTGATTATAATCGTCGTAATTACTATTGGACTTCAAACTGAATAACTTCAGATGCGTGATTGATATCACGTTATCTTAATGGATGGATTTCCAGTTAACATAAGTTCGAGAGCCTCTTACACAACCATGAATTATTTCTTGACACAATCAACCAACAACGACATTCCGTCTTAAACATCATCGATACTACGACGTGGTAATTCTTATTAAGTGAACGGTTTCATAAATTCGTTCTAACAAAACATTGCGCGCATGATTATCTGTACCCAACTCCTCTCATACGATATGATGCATAATCTTGCAAGTGATAAATATCTGTCTATGTGTGTATAAGTTCCAAGTTTGAGACAGCACGAAATGCAAGCTCCGGTATGCCGTTGAGCAGAGTGCTCTTTAGATTTATGACAAAAGAACTGATTTTTCATGTGGGCATAACTGATCGCTGAAATAAACTGTCACATAAACTTAGGGGGGAAACAGGAATCCAGGCCGATAATGGTAAGAGCGTCTCTCATGGTATTTCAACTTGAGCAAAGGGTTTCGTTTGCTTTCAGGATCGATCTTTTTGTTTGGACGGATCCGCAGGTTGGACTGGTGAAATAATGCGCGTATTGGGTGTAAAAAATTCACAACACGATCAGATACATTTAACATTCGGAAGTCTGGCATGCGGGCATGTACGATAAATGGGGCGTTTCACGCCAAATCGGACGGTTTAAAAATAGTACGTCACGCAACTAGTGTGAAAAGTAGGTGGTTCCCGAGAAATACCTATGCGTGCGTGTTGCCTATACTATTTTTCCTAACGAGTTGCATAAGATTCGACAATTGAGCATGATACACTTAGGCGCAATCATTCGACAATCAGTCGCGGGAAGATCAACTAGAAACAAAAGTACTGTCGGAGCGGGGGACAGCAGCGGTTCCAGAACTACGGGCCCTTGTGGGGGTGCAGGATGACACCAGCGCCAGGGGGTTGCGAGAGGGGCGCCCCAACACAGAAACATGCGTAAATGATTAGCAATTCGTAAAATGCTTCGACAGAAATCAATGTTGACTTCTTAAGCAATGCGCGAGCTATCTGTTGAATGCAAGTTAATCCGTGATTCGTTCGGTGTGTAGCCATGTTCTGTACTCTTGTCCTTCTCCCTCTCGACTCCAATGCGTGCGCAAAATCGAATTCTGCGAACTGAGTTAGGAAGAAATTATAGTCGATTTCTTCAACTTTTTGACATTTTGTGGTACCTTCCGAGTGACTTTTGAGAATTCCTCTATCAACCGTTTAAAAGATATCAAATTATTGTTCAGTCGTTAATTCTGTTCACGAGCAGATTGTTTGACGAAAATTCCTGTATGAATCCACACGTGTTATTCTCGTCATAATTATTGCTAATCATTTCCAATTAGATATCTTTGGTTTCAGAAGTCGAGTGAACTATTTACGTAACTATCTTCTACAAACTGAAGAAATTTCACGTCGTGTAAATTATCTTGTTTTTTGCTGGATAACTAATCCCTAACGATCCTTGTTATACTGCATCCTTGTTATACATCACAGAGATGTGGCATTGCCTCGCTTAAGAGTGCAACGTCACGAGCGCCAACCAGCACGGAGCGTCGCCTCGTGAAGCCGGCATGCAATGGTGGGAGATGAGATACTCTTTTCCGGAGGTTGACCACCGCAATCAGCACTGCTGATGCAATACGCGTCTCTCGTCACGCCAGTACCTTGACGTAAGTGTTTCCAAACCCGTTTCAAGGCTGGACTCAGTAGCGCAAATGCTTCGGGTGCAAATTTCAGAGGTACGCAGCGTTTACCATTTAAAAGGAAACGTTTGTTGTGAGCTAAATAATAGTTTGGGACTAGTTCAGCTATGATATACGCAAAAAATCTGATCATATTAACGAATTCGCTGAAACTGGACGGTGGCAAATAACAAGCTGCTTCGTTTGTACGTGATGTAAGATCTGCTGCTCCACTTCAACTTTTTCGTATTATGCACGATACAATAATCTAAAGCTTGCAGAGTCGTATCCCATGATGGAAGTTGCAGTTGTTTCAACTCCATCCATTCTTAACGGAGTTTCAGTGAATTGTAGTTAACATAAAAATCACTTCCGATCCACGAATGGACGAAAGGAGCCGAGTAAAGCCAGCTATTTCATCTGTCAAAAACGAAATTTGGAAAGTCACGCAATTTTTGCGATATGACGAAACAGTTCGCTGTCCTCAAAACGATGGGTTGCTATAAAACCTAATTATACAATTTTTTTTCCTAAAAACAACCCGAAAAACTTTCATTATCACAAAGTAACGTGTATGTTATGCACCTGTAATATTGCAATACCGATGCTAGAATCAAGTTTCCTCATCAAATTTTGAGGTTAATTAAAAAACGGAATTTTCAACTTCGCTTCAGAGTCTAATATCAATATATCAAGCGTTTCTCTTGAAAAATATCGCTCCAATGCACGCACGCGATATTTCTTGATCGTGTAGCACGGACTATTCGTTTGGAGCCAACGTCATTTGTATTACCGCAGACTTGTTTCTTCCCAGAACTGCTAATTACTCAAATAACGGCAGCTGGCAGCAATACGAATGATAGCGGTTGCAGCCAAATAGTCCGTGCTACCCATTTGAAAAATACTGTGCGCGTGCACTCGAGTTGGGCTTCTGCGCGAATATCCTCGCAATAAAAAAATCCAACATATTATTCATTCGCATGTGCGATGCGTTACTTTAATTCGATGAGATTCGAAATGAAGACAAACGAACAGGATATTCCTACATGCATGGATGAATATTCGTCTTACATCGTGAATTATGTATCGTAGCGAGTGCTCTGACGAATAATAGCACCAAAAAACTCGGCACAAAAAGTATAACCGAAAACGACTGATTCGCGAATAAGAGCCACAAAACATGTTTCCCTCGAATCAAAGAACCAAACTCGATTGTAACACGAATATTAACATCGAATTATTCTGTATTTTGGTTCACCTATAAGTATTCACGTGATCTACTAGTGAAAATACTGTAAAGATATTTCAATAGCAAATGTAACATACAAATAACCTATTCCAATCTCTAATTACATTTTTTCTTCTATGACAAAGTGGGTAAAATATAATACTATAAATGATTCGGTTTACTTTTTGTGAAACATAAAATAAATACCACTCGGGTTGTTTATGAATAAAAAATGTGTACGGTGCTTTTTGGTTTGGTGCTTTTATTCGTCGCAATTTCGGCCTCAGGCTGCTAGTGTATAAGTAGTCAAGAATCGCTGCTATTAACGCCGCCGATGTATCATATTCTATTGGCAGGCGGACGAAAATCCCTGAACGCTCGGGGTACTGGAAACGTTTGCTACGGCTCCGACCGTAGTATTCGTCGTGTGTACTTTGCGCATAGCCTCAGTAATCTCTTGTAGTCGAGTCGTCATACCCGCGTGAGTGCCACATCGTTGAAGATTGCTCGATTCATCGTTACTGGTCGCAAAGTTTGCACGTTCAGTGTTGACAGGAACATTGTGCTACGGGCATCGATGTTTGACATCGATGTACACGGAGTAGTATATTTGTCTGCGAGTGTTGTTCGAAGAAGACTACAGATAGAATAAATCTACTCGGAATAGATAGTGCGAGTATTCTGTCTGGTGCGTTGATAGCTGTTCGATAAATTCAAAAGTAGCGATATCTCTCGCTACCGCGATAATCAAAACGAACGATCCGTTATCGCAGTAATGATCATTGGTTCGCTGAGAGCAGACGATACCGGTCGAAAGAAAGTGGATTTGAAGGCTTGATGCGTCTCGTCAGTCGTCATTACACGACGAAGGTTGGTGCTGCTACGCATATTTGGTGCTATTAGATCGACGTGACGTGGATATCAAAGATGAAAACGTCGTGGGTTTGTTTCGCGTTGTGCGGTATTTTATATCTCGCTAGTTTGTCGGAAGGTGCTCGGATACTCGGCATCTTTCCTTTCCAAGGGTTCAGTCATTTCATCATGTTTCGAGAGATATCCCAGGCTCTCGCGGACGCAGGACATCAAGTCGACGTTGTCAGCCCATTTCCGCTGAAGACAAAGTATCCAAATTACACCGACGTAATCGATATGTCAAAAATGATCGTCGCCGTCACGAACAATATGACCCTGGACTACGTAACTGCAATGTCATCCTCGGGCTCCCCGAGAGCATTCATAGACTTTGCCGGTACTCAGTTGTGCGAACTTCTGGGACGGCCAGAGTTCCAGAAGCTGATAAAGAGCCCGCCCAACGACCCGCCCTATGATTTGGTCATGGTCGAGGTGAGTGACAATACGCATACCAACTCTTGCCGGCGTTATTGCCCCGCATTAATTCTGCTCCTTTTACTCTCTCTGTGCGAGGGTACTTGGGATTGATCTGGCAACGAAGATTTGCTGGCAACGGTGTATTTTTCTTGCAGTTCTTCATTGCGCACTGTTTCTTCGCTTTCGGACGACATCTGAATATACCCATGGTAGCACTAGGTTCCACACCCATAATGCCTCATGCCAATGCAGCGCTAGGAAACCCCACGAGTCTCGCGTTCGTTAAACAGTTTGGTAGTAACACGGATCACAAGTTAAGCTTTTGGGAACGACTGAAGAATACCTTCGGCGTAACAGCCATGGCGCTCGGAATGAAATACTTCATCGGTGAACAAGACGAATTGGTCAAGAAGTATTTCCACGCGGAAATGCCACCGATATCGGTACTGGAGCGTGATATTTCGCTGCTTTTGATCAACTCTCATCGCAGCTTGTTCGGAATACGACCGTTAACTCCAGCCATCGTGGAAGTCGCAGGAGTTCACGTGAGGGACAGTAGAGAAGAATTGCCAGCGGTAGGTATTCCATGGCTCATAAATATGAAATACTTCAAAAGTTTGTACCCTTAGTTCTCGATTCCGATAATTCGACACGATTCGATGTCTGAGAATTTCGTACCAGTGTTTGATACACGACAAACAAACTTCCGTCGTTGCGCGAAAAGGGAACATTTTTGTGTAGAATATTTAACATACGAGTGAGTTGATTCAGCACAATCGTTAGTGTTGTTCGATCGGTCCATTTTTCGGCGTACAAAAATGTTATTTGATACCAAAGTAAAACTTGATGAACGTTACTCCAACATTGTTTTGTGTTACTTTCAACGCGTAGCCGTGTTCCGTTATCATTGCACACGGAATGTGTTGAAATAGCACTAATTCTGAGTGCGAAAAGTTGTTGACACAAATTTTTGCGTTGAGCTTGACGGAACAACGCTTACTGCGTATAATGTTTCATAACAATGATGACGTTACAATCGTTGTGGCGCGCAGTTACGTATGTTTGGATGCGAAGAGGAACCCCCATTGTTCAAATTCCGAATGTGCTGATTTTCCCATCACAATCTGATTATCGTTTGCGAAGAATACCGATTCTCTGGGCGCGCAAGCTTCCCAATTTATTGTCATTGTTCAATGTGTGACTCCATTTGTATTATGGGTGAATCGCGTTGAATTGAAAATCATTTGCAATAACTCGAATCATCATCGGTCTCTTTATTCTGTTTATCGCTTCCGATCGTTCGCAGCGATATCCTGCAGCGATATGCTACGATGCCACCTGTTATCTCGCTCGGAACATAGCGTTGAAAATGTTAACGTATCTGAAATATCAAGCATAAAATGATTACTCGACCAGATAGGGCTGTACGTACTCCGCGTTGTACGTTATCAATTCGCTATGTTCTGCTGATACAATAAAATGAAAAGTTGCGTAATTTAATGAATCGCGATTCGTCTTTCTTTCGAATTCGAACAGGTTTTCGAATTTGGAAAAATAAGCCGATACGAGCAAAAAAAACGCATCACTAGATACGTATCTTAGTAGTCGGCGGTTGAACTTTCATCAAGATTCATTATCGTGGGCATAGATGTTGATGAATGAATATTCGTAAATTTCATGGCAATTGATATGAGAAAAGTACCGAGTTTCCGCTGAACAGTTTTTTCTGGCCATACGTAAGTCACCAATAAAACATCGTATAAAAGTGCTGGATCAAATAAATAAAGTGAGCGGAGAGATTCGCGTCACATTGCGAAAATGTCAGAGTTTTCAGGCTCGATCGGCTATTACTCGCGACGTCCGTCCACGCCGCGCGTAGCGGGATATTTGAAACGCAGCGTGGTGCAAAGCGATATGCATTCTTTCAAAATGTATTCAATACCAAGCTTCCCTCTCTTTAGCAAAACAACGCTCTGAATCTCTATGTTATTCCGACATCGTCAAACTTTCAAGTTCACTGATCTGATCCAATCGATCTAAAAATTGCAATACCGCGTGCCTTCATTTGTCAATACTGCGTAGCTGCTGGAAATACAATTTTCAATACAATTGTTATAATTGTTATATGTGAATATCTGAAATATATTATATATATATTATATATGTATATATTCAAACAGCTCGAAAATAATAAATAACTCAATATATTTACTTTGGACTATTTATAATCAAAATCATTTCTTACTTTCATTTTCTGTTTCATTCTCGGTATCACTGATCAATCGGTCATGATGGTGAACGATATGGTTTATATCTAGGTTATATCTAGGTTATATCTAGTTGCACCGTATTTCCAGCAAAGGTTGAGCAAGCTACGCGGTATTGTGCGAAATAGTGTGTAAAATCAAGAAACAAAATTCCTTGGACCAATGAAGTGCCAAGAAATGTTCAAAAGAATATATTATTCAGGTACAATATCTCATTTTTGATATTTTTCTCTTTGTGGGGTATCGCAATTTTTAGTCAGGGGGTATCGCGCGGTATCACCAAATACTTCTGAAAAATAATATTCGAACCAAGATGCAACTTTCCATGGTTACAGTTCAGTTTAGTGAAGGCGCTCAAATTCGGAAAGACTCAATTTTTCTCTTTTCGCCGAACAGAAATCTGTTTCTTATGTTATGATATCGGAGTGACCCTAGGAACCAGTGTAATTTTTTCTACGACCATTTTCCAACCCAAACCGAAGACTTCCGTGTACTTTACGGGCAGCTTGAAAGTCCAGGTATGAGGCACTCGTTTTCTCACTTGATGATGGGCACAACGCGTTTAGATATCGTGGTCCAGAAAGATGATCATTTCAATTACCCAGGTAGTAACGAATTCATGGATTGCCATCGGATAACCTTCTCTTGGTCGAGATAGAATCGTAGCAAGAATTCGAAGGTTTTCGAAATTGCTCCCCGATTACTCTAGAATGTTCGGTTCGTACGGGAAAATCATCGAGCCAAGATTACATAACGTTTCACGCGAGACACTATTCAGCGAAGTGAGAAATAGATTGTTTCATCGAGTAAAAAATAGAACAACAAGTTCGACCTGTTTCGAATCTTAAGAGACTTTCACGTGACAGAACTATAAATAAGAAACGTTGCGTTCAACTGTCAACCCTACCATCAACTTCCGTTCGACGGATATTTATTCATTCGATGATATTGGAGCTGCACGCGCTGTATGTCTGTTCTCATTTTTACGAACGTATTTTCAGAACGTAAAAAAATGGTTGGACGAAAGCAGAGACGGTTTCGTGTACGTATCTTTCGGTTCGATGTTGAAAATCGAATCGTTTCCACGGGCTACTCTCGACGAGTTGTATTCAGCTTTCAAGAAAATACAACCGGTTCGCATCTTCATGAAGGTTGCGAAACCGGAAGAATTGCCACCTGGAATACCGGATAACGTCATGACGGTCTCGTGGTCGCCTCAAGTGAAGGTTTTGAGTACGTCAGAAATGAGCATCGGACGGCAACGGAGCTGGTAGAATTCGCTCGAGAAAAATCATTACCCAGCGACGTTATGCTTTCAGAACACGAGAACATAAAAGCCTTCGTAACTCATGGCGGTTTGATGGGACTTCAGGAAGCGATAACGTACGGGGTGCCGTTAATTGGTATTCCAACATTCGCGGATCAGCCGGAAAACGTAGATATTTGCGTGCACAAAGGTGTTGCCGTAGCAATTAACAAGGACAACATCACGGCAGAAAACTTCGTCGCTGCCGTGAATACTATAGTCAAGAATCCGTCGTATCGGTAAGCCTTGAACTTTTTTACGACATCGTAATATACAGCGGAACCTTGATCTCTCGATTTCTCTCACCGCGCAGCATCAATATGAAAAAATTTTCGGACGAATTCCTCGATCGACCGATGACCGCTCGCCAAACTTCCGTCTACTGGATCGAATTCATTCTTCGACGCGGAGCCGACGCACTTCGATCACCGGCAACGCGAATGAGTTGGTGGGAACTGGCGCTGCTCGACGTATTCGCTGCCGTCATAGTCGCCGTGCTGTTAGTTCTCTACATCGTTAAATGGATTCTATTGGCAATCGTTCGACGGATTTTCCGGAAATCGGCGAAAACACCAACGAATAAAAAATTTAATTGAAGTGATATGAAATTGGCACAACTCGCATCTAGTGCGAGAAGAACGCGATCTACGCACGCATTGCTTTAGCGCGTGATCGATGCCTCGACGCACAATTTCGCAAGTTTGTCTCATCAGTATTCCTCTCGCTAATGAGTCGAGCGAGTTTTACGAATTTAGAAATACACGGAACGAATCCTGGATGCATCCGCATTGGAAAAAGCTATTCCATCTCGGAAATAAATTATTTGTCTTAGATATTTACTGGAAATAACAATTTAGAAAAATGAATGTTGTCAAATGATGAGAAAATTGTCAATCCAAGTTAACTGATACGGTATCTTTCTCTGTATACGTTGGCATTTATTAGCTGATAGAATTCTCACTCGCAATTTCGAATTTATTCGGAAATTTCGAGCCGCGTCAGTACGTAGAGTCTAGTTATCCTCGAAGTGCTGAACTGACGCGCCGCAGAAGTACGTATCACGATCTCACACGAGAATTATGCTGATATATTCGTCTTTTGGATACGTCGAGAGACGCCGTACAATTTAGAAATTCGCGAGGTGGCTCTAATATCATCTGCAGACATCTACACGGAATGTCTAAATAGAGATCGCGAAGCTCTGATCTTTGAACACGTCAGTTCACGATTCGGGGCTCGAGAAACAAAATCTTTTTAATTAAAAAATCGATCGAATCACCCGTGGAATTTTTCTGCATTGTGGAAAAAAATATTTATTCACAGCTGCTTATCGTTCGTTATTTGGCACGCATTTATCAGGTTCGAAAAAAAATCCCATTAGTTCATATTACGAAAAATTGGCACTGAGGTGAGCTGGATAATTTCGATAGGTGCGTTTTCGGCAAATCTCGTGAAAAAATTAACGAAGTCTAGTTATGTTTCGGCATAAGAATCGCGCAAATTGATAACAATAGTTTTTTTGTATTGCATCGTACAATCAGTACCAAGCAGGACTGTTCTGCTCTGCGTTATCCCGACAAGAGACTGGTTCAAAAAAATCGACTTTTTTTTCTTCTCAAAACCACTACTGAAATACTTTCGGAGGGTCGAGAAAAGATGCCTGTTAAAAGCGAAGATCTGAATATTAACATTCGTAGGTCACTTATCGCGAATTTCTATTTACCGATTAAATAACACGGATTTAAAAAAAAAAATTTATAGAATTTTCCAACTCGTAAACCAATCAACGGATTCTGATGCGCGACTCATGTTTCTGTAGGAAATTGAACGCTGTACAAAAAATGTCTCGTATCATTTTTCGAGAAACCGACGAATTCGAAAGTTATCCAAGCTCAAAATTTTATTCATAGTAAATTTTCCTTTTTTTCAAATTTCTGCCAAATTGTCAAGTCCTATGACTGATTATTACTGAATATTGGTTGAAAAAGACAGTTGAATAATATTTGATTATAACTAGCAATAAAATCTGACAATGTAGCAGAAATTAAAAAAAAAACATAAATTGTTTGACCCTCAAAAACGAATATTGTCACAGAAAAATTAAAACGTTGTGGCCGGTGTTTGTTTCCCGGAGCTCCGATTTTTTTATATACATGAAAACTAGCTATCTAAAAGATTACGCATCGATTTGGTTATATCTTCGGTCACTCGAAAGATAGAATTTCTAAAATGGTCCTCTAGGACCAGTATTTCCCATAGCCAGAAGGTTGACCGTACCTTCCCCTTAATTGGTTAGTGAGCTGAAAAATTCTGAAAGACAAATTTCTTGTCGTATTTTAAACGGAAAATAGAAATCCGCGATGAGCGACCTCAGAATATTCACATTAGGATCTCCGCTTCCAACAAGCGTCTTTTCTCAACCCTCTGAAAGTACTTCGGTATTGGTTTTGAAAAAAAATAGTCGATTTTTCTGGTTCGGTCTACTGTAGACTAAATACGTGTGAACACGTAGTACAGATGCGTAGAAATGTACATCAGCAGTACATTTTATTTTACCAAGATATCACTTGCGCCTACCAAAGAATTAAAAATTCAAAATTGTGAAAAAAAAATTTGTAAATCGTGGTAGTCAAAATTGTTCCCAGATTTTTCGGATGGACATCATTCATCGCGATACTGATTTTTACTGGCTAGAGTAGCGTGCCGCGCATGGAGGATGCTGTCACAACTATGAACATGTATTGCGACATTCTATTGAAATATGTATAGCAGAATCTGTTCAACAGGCGTAGGAAGTTCAGGAGAATCAAGGAAGCACGTTAACTTTGCCGACTGATTTGGAGAAATCAGATCCGCTCTATGTTCATGCTTCAGATAGAATATCAGATACGGGCGGAAACAGAACTGGTGTGGAATTTCTTCAGCCCGGAAGGATCTGGAATCGAAGAACTGAAATAAGATTCGACTCTGCTCTCGATCAATTCGCTCCACGTCGTTTTGAATACAACCTCAGATTTCGAAAATCGCAGATACCGCCGCAATTCGAGTGAAAGTTGACAAGCGAGTAGCTGCGAGCAATGCCGAAAGGACAACATCTCGTCTCCTTTTGTTTTCGTGTCTTTTCGATAGGAGCTACCTGTAAAATTCGTTGCAATTTCCGCTGTTTTTATGGTAATCTTAAGAGAATTCCGTCAGTCATAAGGATTGGCGTGGGCTCGGAACACCATCGCTAGGACTCCGTGACAAGTCGTTGTCCTCGGTCTTTCGAATGGAAATTAAGAGTAAATATTTCATACAGCGCGGAAATTCATGAATACTTGCTCCCCGACCTGCTACTACTCGGGAAAACGAAGAGACAAAGCAAACTATGGAATGAATAGTAAGTGAAGAAACACCAGCCAACACTCGGACCAGTGAGTATATTTGCATCGTTATAATCCGAACTCATTTCGTCGCACCTGTTTTGACCGTTGCGTTTTTGTTGAATAATTTTCTGTTGGATCCCCACCTGTTTTTTACCCGTAACTTTTCCAATTATGGACCAAAATTTATGTTTTTTTTTTCTCAAAAGTTTCGTTTTTTTGTGTATTTGAAAATAATCCCGTTTTTTTTCGTTATATGTTTAAATGTGAGCTTTGAATCTGACACTTGAAATTTTTTTAAGGCGAGCGCATACTTTGATTCTTATGGAATTTTATTTGTCGCAAACTAGTATATTTTTAACAACATTTAAGACCGGTTCGATATTGGGCCTTTCATAATGACTATTTTTTTTTTCAATTTTTTAAAATTTGAATAATGTTGTTTCCAATTTCCCAATCTTCCAATCATGCCTATTGGTATCAGAGAGTGTGAATATTAATATAAAGAAACTAAAAAAAGAATACACCGTGCCAAAATTGCTATTTTCAATGATCGATGTAGAAAATGATATGTTTCAAATTTTAATATATCGACGAAGAATTAGTGGTTGTGTGAGGCGTACGACCGAACCGGTTATAAAAGTTGCTGAAAGGATACCAGCTAGCGACAAAAAAATTCAAAAAAATCAAAATAGGCACTTACTCAAAAAAAACACGTAAAAATATTTTTTTAAAAATCGTATTTTGGTTTGAAAAGTAGATAAAAAAAGGAAATTTTCGAAAAACACAACATCTATATTGGTCCATTGTTGGAAAAGTTACGGGCGAAATCCGAAATTTGATGTCTTTTGAACGGGTGATCAAACAGATCTCGAAATTCACCTGGAAGGCTTTTTCGAAGGGGATAAGAAATTATCAACGAATTAAGGAAATCAAGAATAATTTTTTTTTCAAACTGTCCGATTTGGCGTGAAATTCCCGGTATGTAATATTTTCTATTATTTGTGGAACATTGAATTCTAAATGTGCTCCGTTCCTGAATTGAAGCAAAAAAAACATGTGCTTAAATGACCTGAGCGCTACGTTGTACGTAATATTTCCGATGGTTACGTCGTCGCTATATGCGTGTTGTCGGAATGAAAGTTGAATCCCCTTGGTCGGTAGATAATGCGAGACGCGTGAAATTCAACAAATGGATTGCGGTAGATAAACATTGACGAGTTTGCTGAGTCACGGTGAATCGTATTCTGATATCGTTCGGTAATAATATTTTTCGAATAAATCATTGATATCATCACATAATATACCGGTGAAGGAACGTGACCAACAAAATATTAAGTGTCACGACGAGACTTACGAGGCAACAACCTTGATGTTATATCAATTGGGTTCTTCGTTATCTGAATATACATCGAAAAGTCTTATCTGTAGATACAAAACGACGGGATGCAATGTGGACTGAATCGGAGGCGAATAACACGTGAATTCGTCCGAATGATATCCCAAAATCATGAGCGAATGAGAAGTGAGATTTTTCAATTCATTCCAAGAGATATGCATATACAGAGTGTTGCAAAACTCTCTCATACGAAATACGCAATTTAATAGAGCGTGAGAGTCCAAATTCGACGACGATGGAATCTGCAGTTTATTCATAAATCACGACTGAAAATTCAGAAACCAAGGCAATCGATGGTCGAGAAATGCATATTCAAATATTACTTTTCCGCTTGCCGGACTCGCCTTTGGCTTTGTAAACCCTTTTTACGCGAGTTATAAGCCGATTCTTATTTTCTAGGCCCACGGTGAGAACATAACGTATCGCGCCTAAATAGAGCGTCACGATTCAACGATCAATAACGAATGACGCGGCGAAAAGTTGGCATGTCCTAATGACAGGTTATTTTTACCGGAGGTCGACGATCGCAATCGGAAGCCATGAGCAAAATGCTAATGAACGCGCGCTTTTTATTGCGTCCATAGATCGAATGTTCTCTCCGCTAGTGTGTACTTGACGAAAGCCTTAGTCATCTCTTGTGGTCATGACGTTATATGCACGCGAGTTTCGTAT
The DNA here is from genome assembly GCA_963969455.1 of Arge pagana. NCBI lineage: Eukaryota > Metazoa > Arthropoda > Insecta > Hymenoptera > Argidae > Arge > Arge pagana. The sequence goes on along the minus strand of OZ018310.1, from coordinate 15,069,869 downwards.
CGATTAGAGATTCATTGATCTACGATGCACCCGATCGTACAGGCTACTCGTTCAGTGATTACTACACGTGTATAGTCCCTGCAGTTGATGTTATTTGCTGAGAGTTTTTTTTGCAAAAAAGAAAACTGTTCCCACAAATCAATTCCTCAGGTTACTAAAGAGAATACCTCGGAACCCCACACTTCTGCGGCAGAAGAAACTACGGTAGAATTGTGTATGAGATTTCGGGAACTCGATTTTTTGGCAGATCTTTGGAAAATTATTGTTCGTACAGAAGAAATTTGGGAATAAAAAATAGTCTATCGGTATGTTGAGACGATCAACGGCTTAGCCGCTGTGTGAAATGTCCAGTAGCCTACGGGGATTGCCTCTGCACGTGCGTCTCGTTAGATATATGAGTTCAATTCCGTTTTCAAAATTGTAAATATACCGAAATATTTTTTTTTCTTGGTCCACTGTATACCTTGACTCGTTCCACATGAACACCGAAAAGCCTTCCCTCCATTTTCATCCTATCATTCTTCCTCCATCTACTGGTTTTTCCGATAGTCCTCAAATCAACCGGCGTCGTACCATCAAATGGTACAGGGCAGTGCCGCGACGCGGTCGTGACAAACGGTTTATTATTTGATTATTTCATTTTTCCGAAAGTCTCGCTTCTATTCTACGTAAATTCAATTTTTCCATCATTCAACCGTAGTAACAAATTCTGGTACGGATTTCTTACCTTTTCCACCTTCACTTTCCGACGCTTGATCTTCACGGCTTCATGCTCCTAGCTCTCGCCTAATCCACACTCGTCTATCGTTTGGCATAAGCTACGGGTTCAGATAGTATAGTCATTCCTCTGGACACCCGATCACATCCACAAACTTTTAACGAGATAAACGGATTTTTCCATTGGCAAAATAACACAGGCGACTAAAACAAAATTTGAGGAGCAGAGGGTAGATCTCACGATCCCTAAGGTATTGGGAACATCCTGCTATGCGTAGCTTCCATGATATCAGCTTTCAAAGTAGGACTTCCAGAGTTCTCAGATATACAACCGAATACTCTCGCAAGTCAACATTCCATTTTAACAATATCTCCACACTAAGTGAAGGTATATTATGGTTTTCGTGATCGCTGAATTCGATTATCTTATTTGCTAAACCGCGCATGATCACTTAGACGTCCTTTTGAGAACGTGACAAGGTCATTTGAAAGTTAACCGAAATAAAATGGTTGGAAACATGGAAGAAACACGGATAGGCTTCCGGGGTTGCTTCATCTATTCTGGTGATGTTATTGAGCTGAGCAGTTGATTTGGGAGAGTTATTCGGTGTACCTCTGAGAACTCTAAAAGTCCGATTCCGAAGCCTGATATTTCAAAAACTATGCATAGGAGGATGTCGAATCCATTGGAACTTTTGATCAGTCTCCCGAAAACTGTATATTCCCAAAATTTCAGCCAATTCGACAGAGATTTTCTTTCCTGTGGTTTGGGCGGGGTCATTCACGTTCCATTCTCATTTTCGGTTCCAGCGACCCCAAGACCACAGAAATGCTCATGTCTACCCTCTGGTTCACGAGATTTTTTGTATCTGTGTAACTAGCTGATTCGCATTTTTAATTGCGGAAAGTTCTTCGAGGAGACGAGGTTAAGGTAATTGAATCTCGCACAGTGCGAAAATCGCAAGTTACGACAATGGATATCGTAGGGATCGAAAAATTCATGCCACTCGAAGTAATTTATAATCAGATATGAATTTTGTCAGACTGCTGTTTCAAGACAGGCGAATACTAAATGCCATCGTGGAATTATTATTTTTTCGTCCGGTATGTGCATTGTTTGTCAAGTTGCGTATCACTAGTTGGTTCGCAATAACCATTTACTCGCAATTTTCCGAACATCCAATGCAAACTATATCCGAATGAGTATTTTTTACGTAGCGCCGCAACGTTATATTGGACTCGTGAACTGAACTTTCTTCAGACAAAATATATACTTACTTGACTTGAATATTCATGATTCTCAAGCGAAACCTTCTGCTATTTCAAAGTTCTCGAATAATAATATTTGTTTTCCAAACAATTGTTGCAAGTTTATTACAATTAATAAGAACGGCTGAAAAATAACCTGTGCTATCCGTGTATTATGCGTTAACGCGGAAGCATATGATTATGGATGGATCGTGAAATTATGTAAGTGTGGTAACGTACAGTGACTATCGAAAGGTAATTTTGACGCAGCTTGTTTATCTAGAAGGTTATACCGGTTAGACAGTTGCTCGTATCAACGTGCCGTCAGGGACAGATGTATTCAGAAAAATTCAAGGATTATTCGATTACCGCGACTTTTTCTCGTACGGCCAATAATTTCAAAAATATCTGCGGCGTCCCAAAATTTAACTAAATGGCTGGTTGTTTCACGCAACTCATTTGTTTCACTTATTGAATCTCAATAAGACAGTTGATTATTATTTGTTCACGATACACAAAGTAACAAAACCCATAATTTATTTGATATCGCGTTCTTGAAAGTAATTTGATACATTTTTTGTGGCATTTCTTTCCCCAATTTCTCTCATTGCGACAGCCTTCCAAGTACCACAGAAATATTAAAGAACTGAATTTTTCTGAACGCGTACAGAAATCTCAATTTCGTAGAACTCATCTTTCGCGGGGGATCAGACGACACGTGTTTTTCGCCATAGCGCGTAACGCATACCGCCCCCTCACAAGTGATCCACTTCAGTCGTATCCAGTAGCCCATACATGTACGTGGAAGTAATATTCTTAGAAGGGGCGAAGCGAGCTCAAATGTCTTATTGGTGAAAATGTCCGATAACGCAAATTGTCATGGTCTGAGGTAGATTATAATGATCATAATTATGATGGTACTCTAAAATGAATAGGCTTCAGATGCATAATTGCTGTCATGTTATTTTGATTAATTGATATTCAATTAACAGAAGTTCAGGAGCCACTTGCACAACCATGAATGATTTCTTGACACAATCAATCAACAACGACATTCCATCTTGAACATCATCGATACTACGACGTGGTAATTCTTATTAAGTAAACGGTTTCATAAATTCATTTTAACAAAACATTGCACGGATGATTATCAGCACCCAACTCCTCTCATACAATATTATGCATAATCTTGCAAGTGATAACTATCTGTCTATCTATGTATGAGTTCCAAGTTTGAGACAGCACGAAATGCAAGCTCCGGTATGCCGTTGAGCAGAGTGCTCTTTAGATTTATGACAAAAGAACTGATTTTTCATGTGGGCATAACTGATCGCTGAAATAAACTGTCGCATAAACTTAAGGCAAGGCAAGGTGGACAGGATTCTAGACCAATAATGGTAAGAGCGTCTCTCATAGTATTTCAGCCTACGCGGAGGAATTCGTTTGCTATAGAGACTAATTCAACTAATCTTTTCGCTTCTTTGGACGGATCCGCAGGTTGTGCCTGTGCGTTAACGCGTGTTTTGCGTGTCGAAAATCAGAACGCGATCGAATACATCCGATGTTCGGAGGCCTGGAATGTTGTATGCGGCGTTCCACGCCAAATCAGATCGTTTAAAAAAATTATTGGCGATTTCTTCAATTTTCCGACATTTTTTTGTACTCTTCCTTAGAAGACCTTCCGGGTGAATATTGAGATTTCCCTCATCACCCGTTAGCAAGATATCAAATTATCAATTAGTTGTTGAGTCCGTTCGTCAGCATATTCTTTGTCTGTAATTGCTGTATGAATTTACACGGGTTATTCCCGTCACGATTCTTGCTAATCATTTCCAATTAGATATCCTTGGTTTCAGAAGTCGAGTGAACGGTTGCAACGTATTTACGTAACTGACTTCTACAAGCTGAAGAAATTTCATGTCGTGTAAATAATCTTGGTTTTTTGCAGGATAACCAATCCCTAACGTTCTATGTTGGGATCACAGAGATGTGACATTGCTTCGCTTAAGAGTACAACGCCACAAGCGACAACCAGCACGGAGCGTCACGGCATGAAGCCGGTATGTAATGACGGGAGATTAGATTCTCTTTTCCGCAGGTTGACCACCGCAACGGTAAGCAATCAGCACTGCTGATGCAACGCGCGTCTCTCGCACGTCGGTACCTTGACGTAACTATTTCCAACCCCGTTTCAAGGTTTGTGTCAGTGGCGCAGATGCTCCGGGCGCAAATGGCAGAGGTACGCAGCGTATGCAATTGTTAAAAAAAAAATTTTTGTGAGCTAAATAATACTTTGGGACGGATTTAGCTACGATATACGCCAAAATTGTGACCATATTGGCGGATTTACTGAAACTGGACGGTTTCAAATAACAAGCTGCTTCGTTTATACGTGATTTGAAATCTGCTGCTGCATCGAGCTCCTTCGAATTATGCATGGCACGACAATCTGAAACTCGCAGAGTCCTATCCATGATGGAAGTTGCTGTTATTTTCAACTTAATCCATTCTCATAGCCTCCCACGTGCCGAGTTTCATCAAATTGAAGTTATATTAACACGAGAATCACCTTTGATCCACGAATGGACAAGAGGAGCTGAGCAAGGTCAGCTATTTCATTGGTCAACTACGAAAATTGACGACACACGCGATTTTTGCGCTATGATGAAACGGTTCGCTGTGTCGACGGCGAGAAAGGACATAAAGAAACCTGATTAGGAAAAATTCGTGCCAAAAACAACCCAAGAAATGTTTGTCATCTGAAGATTTCGCGCATTTTGATTTCGCAATACTGGAATCGAATGCCGAATAATAAATTCAAGTTCACCCAAAAAATGTCTAAGTCAATTCGAAAACGGAATTTCTAGCCCCCTCCCCTCCCTCCCTCTCTGGTATCAATTTATGGAGCATTTTCCTTGGAAAATCTCACTGTAATGCACGCACGCCATATTTCTTGATCGTGCTGCGCGTACTGTTCATTTGTAGCCAACGTCACTCGTAACAACGCCGACTCTTTTTACTCGTCATGACGGCTAATTGTTCAAGTGAAGGCAGCTGGCAGCCATACGAATGATAGTGGCTGCAGCTAAATAGTCCGTGCTATACCCGCACAGCAAAAAGTTTTCCCTCAAATTTAACACAGAAATTTGTGGTAACGATTTTTGGAACACATATTTCAACACACTCCGTGTGCAATGGTAAGGTAACGCAGCTCGGAGCGAAGAGCAGCACAGCCCTGTGTTAAAAGTAACACATACCAACGTTGCGCTAACATTTGAACAGTGTCTTCTCAGTATGAAAAGTACTTTTACTCGGGAATGCCACCGATATCGGAACTGGAGCGTGATTTTCACTACTTTTGCTCAACTCTCATTGCAGCTTGCTCGGAATACGACCGGTAATTCCAGCTATCGTGGAATTCGCAGGAGTTCACGCGAGAGACGATGGGAAAGAATTGCCAGTGGTAGGTATTCTGCGACTCATAAAAATGAAATACTTCAAAAGTTTATACAGTTCAGTTCTCGATCCCGTCCATTCGGCACGTTTCGACGTTTGACAATTCAGTACCGCTGTTTGGTACAATGTTTCATAATAATGATGACGCTATAGGTATTGTAAGGCGTAGTTATGTATCTTTGGATGCGAAGAGGAGTCCCCATTTTTCAGATTCTGAACGAGCTGATTTTTTATCACAATGATTCAACGATCTGACTACCGTTTGCGAAGAATACTGATTCTTCGAACGCGCAAGCTTGCCAACTTCTTGCCATTTGTCTATGTATGATTTCATTTAGCTAACGTCATAACTTCAAAATCATTCGCAATAACTCGCATCGTCATCGGTCTCTTTATTCCGTTTGTCGCTCCGGATCGCTCGTGGCGATTTCCTGCCACGATATGCTACGATACCACCTGTTATCTCGTTCAGAGCAAATAGCTAAAAGTGTTAACGTGTCTGAGATACGAGGCACAAAATGATTACTCACCCAGATAGGACTGTACGTACTCCGCGTTGTACATTATCAATGCGCTATGTCATGCTGATTCGGTAAAAAGCAAATTTGCATAATTTAATGAATTCGCTTATCTCCTCAATTTAAGGGGGTTCTCTAATACGGAAAAATAACAGGCAGTTACGAGCATTATCTGTGGACATAGATCTCAATAAATAAATGTCTTTAAATTTTAGGGCAATTGAAACGAGAAGGGTACAGAATTTCCGGTTAGCGATTTTTTTTCTGGTAACGCGTAAATAATCTATAAAACAACATTTAAGAACTTCGGATCGAATGATTACAGCTAGTGCGAGAGATTTGCGTCATGTTGTTAAAATGTCAGGGTCTTCTCGCTCGATCGCCAAACTCTCAAGTTGACTGACCTGATCTAAGCGATCGTACAATTGCAATACCCCGTAATTCCATTTTTCAATACCGCGTAACTACTGAAAACACAATTCTGCAGGAGCACGCAAAAATTTCATGTGCAAAAAAACTATGGACCATTAACTGAAATATGATCATCTATGATACAGAAAGCTCGATATCTCAAACGAATCGAATCTCAATAGTCCGATGAATATTATCACCATGAATATATCATTATATTCAAGGAGCTCAAAAATAATAAATAACTCGATATACTTACTTTGGAACATTTATATAAGAAATTATTTGCCTATCACAGCGTGCCTCGAATCCGCACTTAACACACGCTTATCCGTGCGCTAAATGAGCCATTATTACACCGTGATATAATGAATTCACTCGAGGCACGGCCCCAAAATAAACTGGGGTGAAGCCTGAAAACACTCTTAATATTTAATTCCATTCGCGAGAACCTGACAAAGAAATTAGAAATCGCGCTAAAACTCGAACAAATAAGTAAGAAAAAATTAAACATTCATATTTTTTCTCAGTTGGAAGTTATTTTCATATGGCAGCTATGTAGCAGCGTTAGAAAAACCCGGGATGGTGAAAGAGAATGAACAGTATTACTGACGGTAAAACAGAGTGTGATGAGAATTAAAGAATCAGCGGGCCCATGTCACACGAGGTACAAAATTGTTAAGGCTGAAAAAGTATTAAAATTTTTTGTTACATCAAGATTCATCTTCTCGTTTTTTCTTGTTTCGTCATCTTTTCGTTTGCGCTGACCCCAAACTCCCAGGTAGAGCTGCGCCCTACACCCGTCACCCCCTGCTCGGACTGCCCACCACGCGTTTTAAACATTTTTAATATTACGTTGTGCATTTCGATGCTTCTATCTATCGTATCACGGAGGACCCTGTTCATTTAAACGTATCTCCCGCGGCATCGGAACGGAGTATCGTAACTCGCCGACTCCGATATGCACAACATTTTCGTCTAAATTTTGCACATCATACACAGAATACTTTTTAGATATGGAAAGTGCTATGAAAATATAAGCATAATATCCGATTCTCTGGTAATTCGTCATATTTCTCGGCTGAAAATAACCTCACAATTATATATAGCCCGCATTCTGTGCGCCATCCGCGCTTACTCTGATTTGTTGGCAATACAAAGCCATGCAAAGCGAAGATATAAAATGAGGCGAATGAAAATATAAGCGTGAAGATGATCTTCTACGCGGAGAGAACAGATTGTGATGCGGTAACCAAAGTGCTTTGGTTATACTGCACCTACAAGTTAGTTATGATACAAAAGTAATTTTTGTCCTGCATCCAAAGGAATGGTTCGCTTTTCATTTACGATTAGTTGCTCTTTCCAAAGCTAATAGTACCGAACCTTTGGTTGTGACATCGAAACTTTGGTTGCCGAACCCAAAATTCAAATGATGTCGTACCCATTAATTTTAGTTGTATCTTCTAAAATTACTGTACCTGTTGAAATAATACGCATGGAATAATTATCGAAGAATATTGTTTAATTTCATTCCGTATTCTATTCTTTAATGTAAATTACTATTTTTTTATATTCTTGATACTTTTTTGATGATCTGTAGTTGGCATGGTTGGAAATGTAACATTGATGTTAGATTCATATATGCATGGTAAGATGCACGCAGGTAAACATGTACAACGTTTTGCATTTAGAAAAAAGTTCTAAAGAACGGTTCGTGTTATATTGACCAGTGTTTATGCATCAATGCAATATTATAGAATAACGAAAGATAATGCTTCGCAACGAAAGTGTACCCAAAGTGGTTTGGAAGCGACAACTATGCGAGTACTTGCGACAACGAAACGAGCTGTACACATTAGCTTTGGTTACCGTAACCAAATCTTTGGTTGGGCGATATTTTACCATAGTCTTCGGGGGTAACACCCAAAGCTTTGGTTCTCACATCGAAACTGTGCTCTCCGTGTAAGTATTGCGACAGAGTAGGAACTGAAACAAGTCTTGTTTTACTTTAATTAGTTATAGCGTAAAAAATGATAGGAACAATTCAAAATTTTGTCCGGGCATTCGTCATGCTCCGATGAATCTAGTGGTCATGTTTTTCAAAAATCACCGAATTTGGACTTGCCACGGAACGTTTTCGCGCAGCTGAGACACGATAGAGCATATTACGGTCGGCGAGTTACGATACTTCGTTCCGAGGCTGCGGGAGATACGATACGATAAAGCTCACGCGCGCGCGGAGATGCGTAAGAATGAAGAGGCTTTGCCGAGATACGATAGACCCGTTTGGAACCATCTGCTTGTTCGACACATGAATTCAGAGAATATTCTTTCAACGCACGTGGAGCACATGTATACCTACCGTGTTCTTAGAGACGGCGGGTTCAAGTCACACGAGCCATGAAATGGTATACTAATACTCGTGATTTGAACGTCACATTATTACACGGCGTGTAGTTAGCGCTCGAGTGGAGCGAGCCGCGAAATAATGTGACATTTAAAGCACGCGTATCATAATATACTATTTAACGTATTTTCAGCACAAGCTACACGGCGTTGTATGAAATAGTTTTCAAAATCGAACAAGTTTTTTTCGTCCAATGAAAGCGCCAAAAATGTAGAAAGAAGAATACGTAATTCATGCACAAAATCTCATTTCTGCTATTTTTGTATTTATGGGGCGACGAAACTTCTAGCTCGACGGTATTGCGGTATCACCGAATATTTCTGAAAAATGAGGTTCGAACGAAGATGCAACTTTCTATAATTACAGTTCGCAGAGAAATCTATTTATTGCGTTATGAATCTGGACTCAATCTAAGATCCAGTGTAATTTTTTCTTCAATCATTTTCCAACCCAAACCGAAAGCAACCGAGTACTTTACGGGTAGCTTGAAAATCTAGGTGTCAGGCACTCGTTTTCTCACTTGATGATGGGAAAAGTCCGATCATATATCTCCACGTAGTACGAATAGGATTATTGTAGTCCGAAAAGTTGAATATTTCAATGATCCATGTAGTAACAGATCCAAGCATCGCCAACAGATAAGCTTTTCTTGGTCGAGATAAAATGATTGCGAAAATTCGTAAGTTCTCGAAATTGCTCCCCGATTACTCTAAAATGTTCGGTTCGTACGGGAAAATCATCGAGCCAAGCTTACATAACGTTTCACGCGAGACACTATTCAGCGAAGTGAGAAATGGATTGTTTCATCGAGTAAAAAATAGAACAACAAGTTCGACCTATTTCGAATCTTAAGAGACTTTCACGCGACAGAACTATAAATAAGAAATGTTGCGTTCAACTGTCAACCCTGCCATCAACTTCCATCCGACGGATATTTATCCATTCGATCATATTGGAGATGCACACGCTGTATGTCTGTTCTCATTTTTACGAACGTATTTTCAGAACGTAAAAAAATGGTTGGACGAAAGCAGAGACGGTTTCGTGTACGTATCTTTCGGTTCGATGTTGAAAATCGAATCGTTTCCACGGGCTACTCTCGACGAGTTGTATTCAGCTTTCAAGAAAATACAACCGGTTCGCATCTTCATGAAGGTTGCGAAACCGGAAGAATTGCCACCTGGAATACCGGATAACGTCACGACGGTGTCGTGGTCGCCTCAAGTGAAGGTTTTGAGGACGTCAGAAGTGAGCATCGGACGACAACGGAGCTGGTAGAATTCGATCGAGAAAAATCTTCACCCAGCGACGTTATGCTTTCAGAACGTGAGAACATAAAGGCCTTCGTAACTCATGGCGGTTTGATGGGACTTCAGGAAGCGATAACGTACGGGGTGCCATTAATTGGCATTCCAACATTCGCGGATCAACCGGCAAACGTAGATACTTGCGTGCGAAAAGGTGTTGCCGTAGCAATTAACAAGGACAACATCTCGGCAGAAAACTTCGTCGCTGCCGTGAATACTATAGTCAAGAATCCGTCGTATCGGTAAGCCTTGAACTTTTTTACGACATCGTAATATACAGCGGAACCTTGATCTTTCGATTTCTCTCACCGCGCAGCATCGATATGAAAAAAAATTCGGACGAATTTCTTGATCCACTCATGACCGCTCGCGACACTTCTGTCTACTGGATCGAATACATTCTTCGACGCGGAACCGACGCACTTCGATCACCGGCAACGAAAATGAGTTGGTGGGAATGGGCTCTCCTCGACGTATATGCTACTCTCTTGTTCGGTGTGTTGTTAGTTTGCTCCATCGTCAAATGCATTTTACGAGCAATCATTCGACGGATTTTCCGGGAATCAGCGAAGACACCGACCAATAAAGAAATTAATTGAACCGAGATGAAAAGAGCTTTCGAGATGGGTGATCGCGCAGCTCATACGAGTGATTTTGAATGGTTCGCGCGCCTTCTACCCATGTTTTTCTTCGCAACACTACGTCATAGAATTAAAGAATTTTCAAACTCTTTATTGACTTTTATTATAGTTCAGATAACGCATACTCCGTATATTTCTGCGCAGACCATAAAACTACTGAATCGTGATCGTTTTCTCTTGTCGTATGATTATTCCTCTGAAATTTCTCCGAGTTATGCTGAAATATAATTCACCTGACAACGTACCGTGCGTTGAAATGTAATGGTCATCGGAAGAATCGTCTACCAAATACTGCTCGTTTCAGACATCAATCGTCGACTTACCTGAAAGCAAACAAGAACACAGGTTTGTACATGTTTTGAAATGTGTACGAAAAATGTGCAGTTAATCGTTTTTTGTTTAGCGAATTTCATGTAGTGCACGATTTTGGGTGCACAAGCTTCTCAGAATCGACTATGCGAATATCATATTTTGGTCCCAATTCCGGACAAACTTTTCTCAATTTCGACCCCTGAGCGTACATACAGGGTGTTAAAAAAGTCTCGGAACGGTCGATTATTTCCAAAACTATACATCAAATTAAAAAACAGAAAAACATAGTTCAATATTTTTGAGAGTTATATCGTATAATACCAAATTCACCTCCCCTGCACCCCGCGCCGGTGGGGGAGGGGACAATTTCAGAATTTCAAATGGAAACCCGCAATTGTTGCTGCAGATTCAGAATCTACGTTAAAAACTGAGAAACGTTTGTCGGAAACTTTTTTTTATCGCGGGCAAGAAAATCCTACAAAATCGTGGAAGAAGGTTCGAGATCGCGGAACAAAAAAACACGTTTCCGATATTTTTGAAGGTATTTTCAAAAATATCCCTGTATACGAGTATGAATAAACCAAGGCGCGAGGATTCGAAGTCTGGACGTAAAAAAAGTTTGGTCGTGCAAAGCAGTACGCAGTGTCCAGAACAGGCTGTCAGTACACGCAGAAATCTGCAGGAGAACGAATTGATTAAATTTCCGTCACGACGTGACATACCCGTGATACAGCGAACGTTGATCAAATGTCAAGTAAACTGATCTCGTTTTTTTTATTGTTTTCGCCTCGTATCGATGCGGAAAATATGTCTGTACGTTACCTTCCATCCAGAAATATCTGTCACGAGGATAAAATAAACTCGAGCATCTCTGTGGTCGAAAAAACAAGTACCTCTCGAGGGCCGCGTGAGTCGAAGTCGCCGCATGGGGTGCAATGAATATGGCACGAAAAATACCTTCAGAAAAAAGGTAGAATTGCTGAATCGGATTTGTCTGTACGAAATCGCCTCTACTATTGAAACATAAAAAAACGGTTGCGCCTCAAGGCTATCGCGGTTCGCGTGGTTGATTTTTGAGTTGGCATTTCTTTTCTCGCGCATTCGAAGCCAGATACAAGATTTGACGTTCTTCTCTCACGCGGTGCATCGGTGAAGGGTCACCAGCCTTGGCCATATCGTTTTTCTCACTCAATTTTGAAAACAGGCCAAACGTATGACCAAATGTAACGAGCCGATTCGCTTTCACCCCAACCGAACGAGCAAGCTTAGCTCGCTACAAAAACTATAAGTACATTCCAGCTTACAATCAGCCAAAATTCAGCAGGTCAACGCTATTTCTTCACCGTATAAATACAATATTTCTTTCACCTTTATCAACCCTAGACCTGTGTGACCTTTTTTTTGTTACCTATTCCCGTATCGCGCGGTTAAAAAACATTCCAAATTTCAAATTCCCGTAACTCGGACCCAACATGACTTTGAAAGTTCCATGGGCGCTCGTTTTTTTCGTTTTTCATCTCAAATCGCGTGAGCCAAGTAGTTTTGGCTAAAAGTTCGAAGGGTTCGAGAAAAACGAACGAGAATGACGAGAATCGTGAAAAACTAGCAAAAATGACTATTTTTTTCACCCCTCTGGGGAGTTTTTTCACCCTGAGATAAAGTTCTAGGGTTAAGCTTTGTGAATAAAGTCAGACTTATTTACGTCCAGTGTCACCTTCGAAACTACGATTTCCTGCGCGTGATTAGCGCAAACACTTGCTCTACAAGAAGACACCCCGGAGGAGTGACGTCATATTCGAATTACGATACTAATCTACCGATTTTTCGTACCTGGTGAAAATCTCCGCGGATCGTATATCGATGGAATTTCGACGAATACGATTTCATGTTTGTTTCGCGAGTTTGAAAATTCTGTGAAATTTTTGCAGAGGAATATTCGTCATCGTAGTTGGTGCATCCAAACTCAAACTTGAACGGATGGAAGGCAATGAATTTTTGATGCGATACTCTTTCCGGGTAGATCGAAATCGAGGATTTACCGAGGATCTCGTGGTAAATCCATAAAACATCTCTACTTATTTTATTCATTGCCTTGGTCCAAATTCCCCTCGCTCACAACCACCGGAGAACATTCGCGTATACCCGGCGTATTTGATCAATAGTGAACTCTATCTTTTGAAACATCTTGCACCGGAGTTTTACAGGACCCTCCGATGTACGTTTCCGTAGGACGATTACGAAATGGTGCAATAAAAAGTCACCATCGCACTTAGACTCTTGAGTACCTCTAAATTGGGTCCATTCGAGTGAACCAAACCGATGGCATCTCTTAGCGAACGAGATCCAATAATCGTACTGAATCAGGGATGATCTTCCCGTATTCTCTGTCCGTTTCCCCTCGCGATAGCGCTTAAAACGCTATTCGTTTCGAGCTCAAGCTTGTCGATCGAGCCAATAGCAATTTTCATGAAGAGTTTCAAGCCATTTGATGAAATTGCATCTTTTCAGACCAGAATTTTGTTGAATTTCCAAGGTGCTGCGGGAGACTGGTATATAAATTCCGCACTCTCCAAGAATCAACTAACACAATTTATTTTAACCCGGGATTCTCATAGTTGACATTGAGAAACGGCAAAATCTATGATTATTCCAAAATACGATATATTCTGTGAAAAAGTACGCGCACGAATCGATGTAAATAGAAATACGTATGATTATCATTACGCCAAACAACAGTATTCAATATTCAATTTAACTGCAACCTACCCGTCACGAATGAAATGAAATACTCAACACCAAAGATGCTACATGAAGTGGAATCGATAATTGGATTTGCAAGAAATATTTTTTCTGGTCAAATTTTGGTGGAATCAAGTGCACTAACTTTACATCATATTTTTCTCCAAGTATACTACTGCCAAGAAAAAATTATTTGAAATAGTCATTTTTTCAACTTTCCGATTTCCCCTAACCCTTTAATATGCGACAGATGTTGGGCGTCGGAAAACACGCTCTACAGATTCTGAAAGCGATGCAAACAATTGTGAGAAACTGAAGAATTCCACAGAGTTTCACGTGTAACATTGGAGAGCGATGAAGGCGCAAGAGATTCGGGTCAAATTACATATAAAAAATCGTACGATCGAGTAACTATCCACTGAAGTTAGAGAATTCTAAAAGACGTAGACGGACTTACCCAGCTTATGAAACAGTCATTGTTCGGTGAATTTCGTCACATTTTGAGAGTTTCGATCAAACATTGCTTTTCCCATTGCATCGTGTCTTTTTTGTTAGAGTACAGAGATCGACAACGAACCGAGTAGCTTGCTACAGTTTAACATTCGACGTATTTTCAAAATGTTCGACGAAGTACTTTGAAAATAATAACCATTCTGCAATGCATATCGAAGAGCTTGTACTGTTATTTAATACAAGCTTTTTTAATCCAGCAACCTCGATCAACGTCTTTTCAATTATTCAACGAATGTTCGTCCATTCGTTTACACGACTCGTTTCGACACGATTCATCAGGTGATAGTACAAATACAGAACAGTCGATGGAAATAGCCTCGGTATCGGAAAGTATATTGACTGGTCGAATTGGCTCGTCAAGGAGTATTAAAAGACACGATAATTTTACCTCAGACGCAGTAATGGACAGTAGCACGCGCACACTAGTGGCATAGTTATATTATACCACAACGCAGTGAGGATTGTCCGTTTCTAGTTTAGTTCGTCGCATCACACTTTGTTGATTAAATCGCTTTGTTACGTACCGCAAATCCAACCCATAGGCTAACCCCACAATCGTTCAATGTGGTTGGGAAAATTGCGGCTGACACGTGGCTCGCTCCTTCGGATAAACCGTTTCTCCGGAGCAGAGCGTTCTACCTAACGGAATCAGATCGGAGGAGATAGAACCGCGCAAAGCTCCGTCCCATTTTTATATTTTTCACTCGTTTCACCCTCCGATGACGAACGCGGAGGCAACACTGTCCTGCAAATGACGGTGAAAATACACGAAAACGTAAGACGACTACTCGACAAAATTACGTCATACATTACGCAGGTTACGTTAACATACGTTACGTTAAGGTCGTCGAGGTAGACCGTGGTTAACCCTCAAGGACGCGCGCGTGCGGGGATTTAGCCGCAAAGTTAAAGAAATGCGCAGTACGTCTGAAGAAATGCAAGGAACGATCGACGAGTCCGGATATTCCCACCCCATTCTACCAGTAGGGAGTGGGTGGGGCGGCCGGTGTCTGAAATTGAACACGTGATTTTTTATCAGTTCGTCCACGTAAGCTATCCGCGAAACGCGGGTAATTTCCTCCCGCGCGCATTACTCTGTGAACAAAGGTGCATTCAATTTTCCGCGGTGCGCATTTGAACGTCTGAAAAAATGTAAGTATTAATTTTTTTTTCACACCTTTTTGTTTCATAATTCATCTTCCTTTCATTCCTGTATACACTTTTTTTTATAACTTTCAGGGTGTATATGGTGCTTCTTGTTCTCTCCAACGTCGAAATAAAAACCATTGACTGGTTTTACGCTTTTTCCCTAACTTTTCTCAATTTCCCATTTTTCTTCACCTATTCCTATCCTTTTCTTTCTATTTTCTCTGCTCCCATGTGATGTCTACGGTAATCCAAGTCCCCTTCCCATGGGGAGAGATTGATGTGTATTAACCCGTAACCCGTTGGATTGATCATTTATGTAGTCATCTTTCTCTTGAACAGGCGACCCACTCGGCCAATTCTTTTTCTCGACACCGAAGATGAGACGAAAAGAAGAAAAGACTGATAAATAATATAATGTACTTATCGTTTTCGAGCTGTAAATTCTTCAGTGAATAAAAGAAAAAAAATCTCATAATTATTCCTCTATTTTCTAGTATTCTTCCATTTAATACTCCAGGAAACCAAGGGCGAACAAGATTTGCATGAATATAAGCATTTGTTGCACGAAAATTCTATTAAATCCCGCAGATTCGGATGTGCGGGTAATTAGCCGCGGCGCGCGTCTTGCCGTGGGCCTAACAGGCGCGCGTCCTTGAGGGTTAACGTTGCAACAAAAAGCGCGGACGCGGCGAAACGTCAGACTGGAATTAGGAGGGAAATGTGGTCAGAGTTTAACCCCGCTGGGATAATGTCTTCGGCGGATGTAAAGCTGTGGCACGCCGGCTTTTCAAATGGGAGAATATCGACGTTACGATTTGATGGCAGGACTTTTTACGATAAATCAGAATCAAAGGTCCTTCGAGCGAAAGACGAAATGGATAATGTGGATGGGCGCAGCCTAGTCACATCTTCGAAATATAATCCCGAAGTCGAGCTGTCGATTTGTGAACATGACTGGAATTGTTACATCGAAATCCGTCGCGCGTCAACATCGCTTTCCCATTTGACGAGGAAGAATAGGAAGATTTTTTTCAAAAATTGGAAAAAATTCACCAAGGAACTTTTACGTATAATAGAGTGTGTAGTATGTCACACTCAACGCATCACCCAAATAGTTTTAGTCGATATGCAGATTTGTATGTAAAGATTCTATGTGCAGATATTTTTGAAGTATATGTTCACCTTTTTAGAATGATCATTTGTAATGATTTTGCTGGTCGATCAAAAATCGCGACGATTTCCATCGATTCTAAAAAAAATAGAAAACGTTTTGCGAGATTAGAGAAGAGGTGAGAATATCTTCACGTTGAGAGACACGTCGGAGAAATCCCTCTACTCGTTTTGGGCCAATCAAATTTTGGAAAATAAACGTACAGGTCGTGTCTCAATCTCTGAAATCGCTACATCCTGTTCTCATGTGACGACCATTGAAAATCAGGAAGGGTATACGGAGATCACAAATGTTCCAGAAAATATACATATTTCACAGAATACAGTTCAGAATTAGTTCAAATCAACAAAACCGAGACTGAAACTGGTGACAAGTGAGGTTATTGTACGACAGCTGACAAGTAAACGAATAATGTGAGCAGTGAGTCCTTCGTATGAGTATTATAAAAAGCAGAATTCCGAAAATAGCGTACTATTCTAGAAAAAATACAGATTATTCCGTTTCTCCAATTGCAGGAATTTCTCCATAACATCAAAATTCGTAGGGTGATTTTTTGTAGATTATTACAGATTATTTTTTTCAGACGAGTGATCTTGACTAAATACTCTTCTTACCAGAAGACACGAATTTCCAATTCAGTGTAGTCTTTCGAAGGTTTGACCGATTCGGTTGATATTGGCTCGCAGCAACGTTTGGAGTATACATGATTCAGTAAGGTTTCGGGCTAAATTGCATTGCTAGCTGGAGAGTAGCAGCTGATTAATTGGCAAACCAAATGATTTCGGTCAATAATTATCCGTCCTGGGAGAAATTTCGTGCAAAATTTTATTGGAACAACTAGAACGAAGACTTCGTTGCTTAGTCGAGTTTCCGCAGAATCAGTCCAATCGTTTGTCTGCTACATACACTCGCTTCAGAAGATTTTCGAACTTGTCTTACGTACATTTTTAGAATTGTCTGGTCAAAAATATTACGAATGCTATTCGACAGAAATTATATCACGTTTTCATGTTTGATAAACGTGCAGGGATGATAGCCTACTAAACGAATCAACGTCGTTATCTCATGCTTATCGAAAGTTTCGAAGGTATATAAACAGCTTAGAGCATGATTGAGAGCTGTGGATAATTATTACGTTCACAGGAAGTGGGGAACGTGATAACCAGCTATTATGGATCATTCGCCCATGAACGCGGAACGCGTGAATCGCACGGATGAAATATTATATTGAATCGAAAATTGTCGGACCAACCGGTTGGGTCGCAATTTAGTAGAGCAGTTTTACTATTCGAAAACAAGAACAAAAGACTGGCAACAGTCAGCACAGCGCGGGAATTCGACTGTGGTTTTGGAGAGAAATGTTATTCATCGCGATCGCGAAAAAATCTAGGATTAGCGAGCAATATGCCGATATTGTACGTAGTCACACAGGTTCTATTGTAATTAGCTGCCACGCGGAATATTCTCTTCACCGCACAAACAGAATCCTAATCGAAAGCTTCATCAGGAAGTCTGAATGTAAGCTGAGCAAATATGTAAGCGATCGTTTATATTGTTTAACCAGAGAGTATTATTCGCTACAGAGTAAGATGTGTACTAATCACTACTCCCCATCATCGTACTGATTATCAAGTAGCGTCGTGTATACTTGTGGTAATCTCCTTCGCGTAGGTAGAAAGCACCATGTTTAAATGAGCTCTGATTCGTCGCCTCGTTCACATTAGGTTCACGTAGCTCCATTCGCACTTCCTGAAGCCATCGACAGTCCGCTGTCACAGAAGTCAAAGGGAAGGATGGCCTTGATCAATTTGTCGACGAGTTTTGCACTACACCAGCTTGTCAGATTGTTAGGGACAATACACAAATCTTTGTAACTTCTAGTTTATCAAGTTTAAAAAAAAATATTTTTTCGCAAATTATTGTTAATAGGTTTTATTAGTATTTTTCATGTAAGAAAGTATCTATATGAAATGACGAAGAGATAATCTACGAGAGCTGAACTATTTATTTCTTCTTATAAAATATTTACGAAATTGAAATTAAAATTTTCACTTCTGTTACATAAATACGCAAAACTAATTTATTAAGGAACGAAGTTTACTTGTTGATCATTTTGGACCGAATAATTTCCAAAGAACGATTTTTAAATTTTCGCCCAACACCTCGCTACAATAGCTATTTTGACCAAATAATACGTAAATCAGGATGATTGGGGAGTACATTTAGTTATTTGGAGAATCCGGACAAACATGGCTGCCATTCGTTAAACTCGATAATAATCATATCGGCATCAATATCCGAAGTATGAATTTATAAGAACCAGTTTATGAGCTCCAATGATCGACTTGAACTGGAAGTTCCGGAAATCTGTGTGCTGTCCCTAATAATTTCGCAACCAACTGTGAGGAGACTGTACGCCACGCGGAAGGGTACAATAAATTGGTTGAATTTGGATCTTGTGTAAAAAAATCACAAGAGTCTGGATCTTCATAGACCTTTGCATTTGTTGAGAAGAGGGATAAGGTTGAATGAACATTGATTTTCAATTCTAATGCTCTTGAAGATACCTACTGTTATTATTTGTATTTTATATGAAGTTAATAGAACCCACTTCGAATTCAAGTTCAACGCGATATGATTCGCTGTCCGTGTATTCAGTTGATCGTACGTATAGAGATTTCGTGTCGCGTTTGCTCGGGGACATTAGTTATCTCAAGCTTGTGCAATCATCCAATCACAAACAACTTCTATCTTTCCCGTCAGTAGTAAGTGGGAGGGATAACCGCGGAAGGAACCTGGTAGGATGATTCTAATGCCATTCAATAGGCTCGAGTCAGTCGATGAGGAATACGTTTGTTTTGTGCTAATTTTAGTTCCGCAAGATGAATTTCAGGCATTACATGTTCTCATTGTGCTGCATGTTTGGTGTTCTCGAAAATTCGCACGCCACTCGAATATTAGGATTATTTCCGCTACAGAGCTACAGCCACTTCATAATGTACCGAGAGGTGATGAAAAGCCTGGCAGACGCAGGACATCAAGTCGACGTTGTCAGTCATTTTCCATTGGACTCGGAATACCCAAATTACCGGGATATAATTGATTTGTCAGGGTCGGCTGAGAGGTTCGTCAACAACATCAGTTTAGATATGGTTAGAAAAACAGGTGGCATCAGTTTCGATTTTATGGTCCAAAAGACCGGGACGGAGCCTTGTCATCTGCTGGATGGACCGGATATGCAAAATTTAGTGAAGAATCCTCCGACCAATCCACCATACGATCTTGTGATCGTTGAAGTAAGTAACCATCGCTAGTAAGTAACCGTCGCAATTCTATACAAGTATTCCATGACATTTGCAAGTATCTAATTTCTCTCGCTGTGACCAATTGCATCAACTCCAATATAACTGAAAATACTATTTTCTCCCACATTGAATAACTCGATGTAGAAAAATCCTAAGATCAATTGTAAGAACTGAAATTTCCGCGGAGAACTCACGACGTAGAGCGCATTTATCGCGTTATTGCTCAGATTTGTTTTGGCCCAAGTGACCACAAAAAGACAATCGATGTAACTTTTTCCTCTCTCTTCTGCAGATTTTTACCGCTCATTGCTACCTTGCTTTCGGTCGACATCTCAATGTTCCCGTGGTCGCGCTCTCTTCTGGGCCTATAATGGCACATTTTAACGAGATACTGGGCAATCCGTTCAACACGGCATACGTGAAAGAAATTGCAGAGGGCTCGAAGGATTACATGAACTTTTGGCAGCGCTTGAAGAACACGGCTATTGCCACTTTCTCCACGTCACAAATAGAATATCATACTCGGCAGCAGACCGAGATCATTAGGAAACACTTCGGCGCGGATATGCCGGATGTGAGGATAATCGAACGAGATATTGCACTTCTGTTGGTCAATTCTCATCACACCATTTCCGGCATACGACCATTGACTCCCGCTATCGTGGAAGTCGGAGGGCTTCACGTGAAAGACGACAATAAGCAGGTGCCGACGGTAAGGATTTTCCATGAAAAAAAAATTAAACACTGCCCGAGTGATTTTTATTTTACACACTGCGTTCGCGTATCTTGACAGCGCAAAGTACTCTAGTCGGCATTTGAGACTTTCCGCCGAACTCTCCCGATGTTGGGACGGAATGTTTCCCTAGAGAAGCCTTCTATTTTGAGTATTTTGAGACCTTCGAGAAACACTAACGAGTTTGTCCATCTTGTCTCGTGATACTCGAATTATTGAAGAGTCAAGCAGCTAAAATCACACTCGACGATAAATTACAGGATTTGCAGCAGTGGATGGATGACAGCAGCGAAGGTTTCGTATTCGTATCGTTCGGTTCAATGGTAAAAATCGAGTCACTTCCGAAGGAAACGCTGTTCGGGTTATATTCAGCCTTCACTAAGTTGAAGCCGACTCGGTTTCTCATGAAAATCGCGAAACCAGAAGAACTTCCAGCGGGCATGCCGGAAAACGTGAAAACTCTATCTTGGGCCCCCCAAGTGCAGATTTTGAGTAAGTAGCAACGAATTGAAAATTAATTATCCAAATGACAGATCCCAGTGTACGGTGGAACATTTACTCGAGTAAACTGCTATTTCTTGTCCTGAAAATGATCTATGTTGGAACAAATCGACTAGTTTCCGAGAATCATTTCTAGTTGTACAGATTATCGATCGTAAATAACGAATAAGCGTGGCAGGAATGACTCAGCACGTGAAAATTTGTTTCACGTAGAACATAAAAATATCAGGGCCTTCGTATCTCACGGAGGGATAATGGGACTTTACGAAGCGATTACATTCGCTGTACCTATCGTCGGAGTTCCATTGTTCGGAGATCAACCGGTGAATATCCATAACCTTGAGCTGAAGGGTACGGCTATTTCTTTGAAATACGACGAGCTGGCGGAAGAAACGTTCGTCGCAGCCGTGAGGAAGATTACGAGAGACCAATCGTACCGGTAAGTACGTGACACAGCGTGAATTTGTTCGAGCACACTAGAACGTACCTCTCCTTCCCTCGTCGCGATACGAGAAGACGAGATAATTTAGATTTTGCTGCTTCCCCTAAACACGAGTGGAGAGTCTACCCATTTCAAGCTTTTCACAATTGTTTCCAGAACGGCGATGAGCGAACTGTCAAAGCGATTTTTGGACCGCCCGATCCCGCCTCGAGAGACGGTTGTCTATTGGGTCGAGTACATTTTGAGACACGGACGCGATGCTCTGCGATCACCGGCAACGAAATTAACTTGGTGGCAATTGGCCCTCATCGACGTCTACGGAGCCATTATATTGTCGGCATTGCTGCTGCTTTGGCTTGCCAAATTCATTCTGACAAAAATCGCTCGTTATTTCCTAAACAAATCAAGACCATCTATGAAAAAAATAAACTAGGTGCGATCGTTGGCGGATGTAGTGATGACATCCGTACTGATCCATTTCTTTGAATTGAATCACAAAGATTCTCAAACTTACCTCTTGAGTTGTAGGTTCGTTATTTGAACTCGCTGTTCTCGAAAGTAAGATGAATGATGAGGGATAATTGCTAAATGATGCATCATGTACGATAAATAAATATTGTTTATGATGAATCGGCAAAACTAATTACTGCTAGATCAGTATTCGGTCGATGGACCAATCACAGTGGCGACAAAACCATGTTCGCTGCTAAAATATGGATTTAGAATACCGTGTCAGTTGATCAAAACTTTGTAAGTGAAGAATAAACATCCAATTTTCGAGAAACGTACCTAGTGACAGTTAGATTTGGAGACAAATTCCGAAAGTCAACGTTTTGTTTTCCCTCTTTGTCAATTATGCATACTCACGCGTCATACTTTCATCGTTTCTTCTTCAGAGCAACGGCCAAAGTCCTTCATATGTTCGGTTCGGAAATATCTATTTACCGAATACTTAAGTTATCGCGCCAAGTTTAGTGGAAACACGCGATAATTAGTTCGACGTACTGCGTTCCATACGCATAAATTTGTTTCCAATATCCATATTCCAAATTTTGGTAATTAGAATCCAAAGGTCTGGGATCCGATAGGTTTTCGACGATGGATCATGCTTTGTCAAGTTATAAAGATAACTAAGAATTGATGTCTGGAAATTTGGAATTATAACCAAGATTTGCGCTTGCTTGATTAGTTTTCGATTAGATTACCATCGGTTTTACTATGTGAAATAAGCGGCCATGCAACGAACCTCGTTCGCTCGCTGGCGAACGCGCGACCATTCAAACTTGTCGTAAAACTACTCGAGCTTTACACAATCCGGAAGGCGCGTGATCGATATCTAAATGTGAAATTTCGCAAGGTTGCATCACGAGAGTTATGCTAATATATTCGTCTTTTGGATACGTCGAGAGACGCCGTACAATTTAGGAATTCGCGTGGTGGGTCTAATATCATCTGCAGAGATCTACACCGAACACGGAATGTCTAAACAGAGATCGCGAGGCTCTGATCTTCGAATCCTTCAGAGTTCACGATTCGGGGCTCGAAAACCAAAATCTTTTCAAAAAATCCATCGAATCACTCGTGGAACCTTTCTAACATAGAGGACAGAAATATTTACTTGTATCTGCCTAATTATTTTGCACGATTTTATCGAATTTCAGAAAAATCCCAAAAGCTTGTACCACCAAAAAGTCGCTATTGACGCGAAGCTTCCGATTGGAAGTAAAGCGAACTGGATATTTTCAGTCGCGGGTATTTGGGAGTTCTCGTGAGAAATGGATGCACCATGAAATGAATTGTAGCCGCATGAGAAATGTACAAATTGATAACGATAGTTTTTTTTGTGTTGTATCATACAATCAGTACCAAACGGAACTGTTATTCTCTGCATTGTCGCAACACGAGGTTGTAGACTAAATTCGTATGAATACGTAGAAAAAATGTGAAAAATTTGCTAAAATAAAAATTATTGTGAATCAATGATATGTTTGTACATACTCGTTGACTTTTCGAAGATTGTCAACGTGACTATTGACGCCTACCACAAAAAGATACAAAATTGTAAAAAAAAATTGAAAAACAAAATGTGGTAGTAAAACTTGTTCTCGCGTTTTCCAGATGGACATCATTTATCGCTTTACTGATTTGTGCCGACTAGATTAGCGTGTCTTTTAGCGAGGAGGATGCCATATCTATAGATATTGCGACATTTCATTGAGATATGTAGCGCAGAATCTGTTCAACACAAGCTCCATGTAGGTGATTCAGGAGAATCAAGGAAGCACATCAACTTTGCCAGCGTTTCCGGTAACCAGGTCCGCCCTGTGTTCATCCTCGAGATGGAATATTAGGGCGATGGCAAATTGGGCTATAATTCTCGAGCTCGCATGCAAATTGGGCAAAAGGGCAAGTTTCACTAATCCCATCCTCCTCTCTAGAATGTAAATAGGGCAACTCCTTCCTAGTTCATTGAATCCGGCACCACGGATTAGTGGACTTTGCTCTTCGCTCGCTCGCCCAATTTACACCCACCCGAGAGTGGACCAGATTAGCGAACTTTGCTCGATCGCACGGTTCGCACCCGTCCGAATATCGGATGGGGAAGGAATCAGAAGTGGTGCGGAATTTCTTCAGGCCGGAAAAACCAGAAATCGACGAACTGGAATGAGATTTAGCTCTCCTGCTAGCCAATTCACTCCACGTCGTTTGGAATACAACCCCCGAGCCCGAAAATCGTAGATATCGCCGCAATTCGAGTGAAAGTTAACAATCGAGTAGCTGCGAATAATTCCGAAAGGGCGATGTCTGGTCTTCTTTTGTTTTCGCGTCTTTGAGATAAGAGCTGCCTGTAAAATTCGTTTTGGCAATTGCGCTGCTTTTATGGTAATCTTAAGAGAATTCCTTCAGTCATAAAGGCTGTCGTGGGCTCAGGAGCACCATCGCTAGAACTCTCTGACAAGCCGTTGTCCTCGTTCTTTTGAATGGAAATTAAGAGTAAATATTTCATATACCGCGGAAATTCATGAATACTTGCTCTCCGAGCTGCTATTACTCGGGAAAACAGAAAGACAAAACGAATTATGGAATAAATTGCAAGTGAAGAAACACCAGCTAACACTCGAACCAGCGAGTGTATTCGCATCGTTATAATCCGACCTCATTTCATAGGATCTAATTCTGCCCTCGGGTCACCGAACTGGTACCCATCGACGTACATTTTGTTGCATCATTTCCTTCCGAAAAAAGATGTTCAAAAAACCTCTTGGATCCCACGATTTAACCGACTTCCTATCAAAATATGCTTTAACATTTTTTTCATTCCAGTTAACTGAGAAAATATTTAATTCGAAGAAAAAAGTACACGTATAGTCCAACCTGGTACCTGCCTACGAAAAAACTGGATTCCACGCAATATATTATAAACTTCGAATATATTTATAAAAAAAAGGGTGAATTACCATCAGTAAATAAATTCCAATCAATAATATCCATTTCTCATTGTTCATTCATCAAATTCAATCAATATAATAATTCTTTGTTATACGATAATCGTTTTTGATTTGGTTTTCGTTCCCGTTTTCATTTCATTATAAATCCCTTCTTTCTGTTTCATTTTTCAATCTAATCCACCTGACTGTCACAAAATCAAGAAATTCACGGTACAGCGGCCAGCGTTTCATATCTGACTCAGGATTGTAAAGGCCATTGTATACGATTCTATAATTGTATTCGGCTCGAAATATCTTCAATAACCATGAATAAATCAGTATGTATCCAATACATCAGATAATTTTAAGTTAGATCACGGTTTCACCGATAAACTCGTACATGGGTACCCGCGTACCCGGTGGGCCAGTAGTGTAGATTTATTTGGTGGGTAACACAAGCGTTAAGCTTGGTATGAGAGTTATTCCTTAAGCACGTTGACGCTACTAATTGTGCTACTATGGTTCGTCCCACGTAAGATTCATCAGGGTACACGTCCGTCCTTAAAGACAACGAAGATATGATATATATCCTCGTGGTCTTTCATGTAATACCTCCGCAAGGTACAAATTATAGCGATTAGCCTCAGCTTAGCAGTCCAATCAACGCGGCTGCAGTATTTTCCGATCAGACTATCCCGGATAAATTGTCAAGACCAACTTCTAGCACCTCAACGGTGAAAATGGCTGAATTGAAACTAACTGAGATCCGGATCAGATCCTATCTCATAAAAAACGTGAGTCGCCGCGTTGGCTAACATTTTAATTTTCATGCTGGAAAATCTGGAAGCATCTCGTAATTCAGGTCCGTAATTCGAATAACTTTCATAATATCCGGTCACCGTATGGGGGTCGAGGATCTTCTTTTTCTCAAAGTTGTTCAGCGACGAATTTTGGACATTTGAAATTACTGTGAAACTGTGAAGTTGATTTGTCTTAAGCCAAGCTAAACGGTCGTTCTTGGTATTTCCAGCTCGATACTGAATTTTCATTAATCATTCAGCTCACGGTAGACCTTTTACGAGGGCGCGGGGCGGAAGGTATGCTCAACTTTTCAGCTAGGTATATCACCTGGAAGAAATATCATGTCTTCCAGTATCAACTTTCTGCTTTTGCAGAGGAGTTGATCGCAATATTTTTCGAATATCGAGACCACGGCGATGGCGCTTAACGGCAGATATACGAGGCAAGTTTTTTATATTCAGATATCGACGTATCTTAAGAAATATGCATCGTACAAATAAAAAGTCCAGATCGAAAGAGGTGGCAGTAGCAGTATCTTGGAAATCTCAGACAGAAAGCTCTACTTCTTAGTACAAATTTGGATTCTCCATAAAATAATAAGAAAGTTTTACGAGAACCATTAGTTTTAATCAGGACAGATGACCTTGCTATTGCAAAAAAAACAAAACAAAATCTGATGAAATCTTTTCTCGAGAATGAATTTAATCTCAATCTCTATTTGCATGGACTGTGATGGTGTTGGGGCATAGAAATTTCTCGCACAAGGATGCTTGGTGTTTATTTCGAAGCGTACGGGTGACACGTATTCCTCATTCGTCTGGATGGACATTGGAGGATGGATGAGAAGTGAATATAGAAAAACGTATCGGAATAAAGATACGCGATATTCGCCAAAAATTGAAACCTAGAGTTTTCGTGAACCGCGTTGGGGTTCCCATCGAATTACACAGAATATCGCGTGCCTAGGGGACATTTTCTGTTCACTCACCTGGTGGAGCCGTCGCATTGCTGTTGATGTGACGGTAGCATTGTTGTCTCTTTTCATCCAAAATACGGCGCAGTTCTTCTTCTTGAACGGTGCTACCTGCCGTTGTATTGCTCGGCATCTGATTCAAGCAAATAAATACGAAGTTGAAATTAAAGACGATCTCAGCACGTTATATTTGTCAAAACATCGTTCTGTTTTAATGATAGAGAATTATCAGAAAGATATTTGCAATACGAAGATGGTATGCATCTACGGTCCTAACGAATAACAACACCCATTTTCGAATATACACGAATAAAAGCGCCAGATCAAAATTGCCACGAACAAGAGCATGGTACACGTTTTTTATTCATAACCAAAAAACCCCGCGCTATGCTAATGAGATTTGGGTTTCGGTGATTTTTTTTCCAACTAGGGAGAAAATCTGGATTTGGTTTTGCTGATCAGAAGTATCCATGGACTCAAGGGTCAGAAATGCTATCTACACCTTGTAAATGATGCCCGAAGGTCGTTATTTGCTCTATCCTTATACCGGACTTTGAGAAGGCTTCTGCCGCATCAACACTGTTTATTGAACCGCCTGAATGGGTGTGGATGCCTATCTATGTGTGTGCTCGTGGGTGTACCCGCGCGTGCGTATGTGTGCCTGTGTATATGAGTGTGTATGTTCGTGAAACGATAGGATAGTATTACGGCACGCACCCAGCAACGATAATAATAATGATAAAAATCATTGTGTAATAATGAACAGCTATAAGCACAGCGCCAATAATAATAAGAATCATTCTTATCTAACCGTTATTATTATTCAAACTGGATATCACTGTTAAGTATATCACTGTAATCTTAAGTCCAGTATAAGAATAGCGCGGGGTACTTTTGTCTTCATATTTTCCGTTTGTGATAAGAAAAAATTATTGTGCTAATACTAATTGAAATATTTATTTCATTAGCCAATTAGAAGCATATACAAATTATGCTATGTTTAAATAAAAAAAAAAACACACATTATTTCATTATAAATATTAGTGAAGTGGTATTTTATTTCGAAAATATGTAGACTCGTGTAGTTTGTGAGAATGTACTTCGATTGAAAATTATGTTGGAGTCCTGAAATATTTATCAGGTAGAACAAAATGAAAAATTCTGTTGTTGTTAGTAATCGTGATTGAATTGAGTTTGGTGCTTTTATTCGAGGAAAAAATGTTTCGTTGCTTTCATTCGTGAGAAGCTCATTTTTGGTTGTACTTGTCGTGCCAAGTTTTCTGGCGTCATTTTTCGCTAGGAACGTCGATATGCTCGTTACGAATTCGCGCGCAATTTCAAAGAAGAAGTGGGAGTTCGACTAGTTCTACTAATACTATTTTTCGACTCAGCGCGCTGTCGAAATATATTTTCTTTTCGTGACAACAGCATGAGAATAAGAATCATCTTTTTTGACAAAATGGATAAACCTAAATAGTTGATTGCGACACCTTTGAATATTTTACAGAAGGGTTTCTATTTTTCAAAAGACTTTATACGCGTTAATTGAAGGTTGCCTGGACAGACGTGTAAAAAATTTGCTGCTCTGTAGCGGAACAGTCTGTGGTCGTCCATATGGGACGTCACGTTGTCTGATTTTCGCACGGATGGAGGAAGATAGAGGTTTCGGATAACGAGGCGACTCTTGCGTTAATTTACTCTGAAATTGCTAGCTTGTCTGGCAGCACACGGTCCATCGTTTCGACCCTATTACATTTACAAACACCGTATCGATCCCAAGATGCGCAGCGGCATGAAATTATGAAATTTTTTCCACCGAATTACCAAATATAGTAGCGCAGCTTTACTCGAAGCGAACTGAATATCTCACGAAAGACGAAAGAATTGAATTCGATTGTTTGTGCCCCGAGTTTCAGTCCCGTGTTATTTGCTGGAAAAACGAGATCGGTGAAAAATGACACCGATTCTTTTATACCTTCGAATACGGTGACAGTCTTTTCAATTATCAGACGAGTGAGAATGATTGATTTGGGGCAGGTAATCCTGGATCCGGAATAACAGCCCATACAGCACGCGAGATTCAAACGACGTCTGATTGTAAAAATGCTATCAATCGGAAATGTCTTACAAATTCGTCATCGAGAACATTATTTCAAAAAAAACAAAGACCCAACTGCGTTGGCACATACTGGCTAGAAAATTAATAAATAAGATTTATACTGTAATATAGATATAGCTCGAGTATTGGAAAAGGTATTGCAGGGGACTAGCAAATAAACAAAATATATTTATTTCCAATTTTCACAGTTTTACTTAACCCTTTGCGGCATAATGGTCGATATATCGATCACCTAGTTCGAGTCGGTTTTTCCAATATTTTGAGCAAGAATCACTTGTTTTACGCGAAAATGTTCAGTTCCGCATACGTGTATGGTACTAACGAACATCTGAAAAGCTGCTATTGGACACAAATACAGTTTTATTAATATTAATTAACAAAATGTGTTACGAATAAAAATGTCCAATTTTTGAGAAAAAAATCATTTTCTCCGTTGCCGTTCATCAGAATTGAGTGAAATTCACGACGCCGAGGTTTTCGTGGTCGCTGATCACGAATCCGAGGCCGAATTTCAAAATTCGCGAATGGTGCCACCCCACGGCGCATGCGTAGGAGGAAAGGGATTGAGAATTTAACGGATCACCTTAAAACTTGTTACTCGGGGGGTTGGGGGTCGCTGATTACGACAACAAGGTCGAACGCAGAAAATTCACAGATGGTGCCGTCTGGCAGCGCCTTGGGCAGTCGGGAAATCGGTGAAGAGTTAATGGAAACTTATCAAAGCTGGATCGTCTACGCTGTTAAGTATGACTGCTAAGATTTGCAGATGGCTCCCGATATCGAGGTCGCAGATGAATTACTTGTTGAGTAATTGAAAACTTCATGACAGCCAATTGGTTTTGTAAATTGCCAAATTTAGTTTTTTTTCGCGAATGCGCGGGGGCGTGGTATGTTGAGACCTTGGGTTTTCACGAATTTTAGCATCTCACCATCTTGAAATTTCACAAGTCTAATGCTATTTCCGTCATCAGCGAGTACCTACACAATTTCAAGGTCATCCCTCGAATTCTTAATCATTTTGCTTTTGCGCATACGCCGTATACTTGCGCCATCTACGAACTTTGCAATGCTGACCTCGGATCTGTAATCAGCGATCCCCAAAACCCCCGAGTAACAAGTTTCCAGGTAATCCGTCGAATTCTCAATCAATTTCTTTCCGCGCATACGCCATATGGTGGCGCCATCTGCGAATTTTACAAATCTGGCCTCGAATTCGTGATCAGCGATCCCCATATTACCGAAGTATCATTAGCTCTTAAAAGAAAAGAGCTGATAGAAAAATGTATGCCGCAAACGGTTAAAGACCACCAATTGAACGATCAAGTTATGTTTGTATTGAAGTACAGATTTTGTTTATTTGTTTTTCAGTCAGTATTCCTCACCGCAGTTGGGTTTTTGTTTTTCTTCAAATAATTTATTTTATTTTCCACGTTTAGTTTTTAATATCAATTCCGTCACCTGAGACGAATCTAATGACACCTCATAAGTCGAAATCCCTCAAATGACTTAGGCTGTGGGGAGCGACAAAGAATTAGACATGCACGCATATACAGGGTGGTCCATTTAACTCTGCCATCACAAATAACTTGGTTATTATTGATTGTACTGAAAAGTGTTATACGAGAAAGTTGTTGCATTTGAAGGGGGAAAATGAGTATTGGAAGTGAATGTCATCTGAAGGTTATATCTTATGAGATTTCGGTGTTTGCGATGGTTTTTTAAATGGGACTACCTATTTTCGTGCTCAAGGAAGCTGACATCAAAACGCGTCCAATTTTATTAAATGCTCAAAATAAATTACGTGGAAAACGTATTAAATGTGCCGATACAACTCATCCTCCTTGAATTTCCACCTCCATTACTTAATCATGAATTTTTGAGCCGAAGGTTTTCCGAAAGTCATGTTGTTGCACATGGTTGGACGCGTTTTGATGTCAGCTTCTTTGTAGTAGGTAAGCAAGAAAATAGGTAGTCCTATTCAAAAACCATCGCAAACGCCGAAATATCATAAGATATGACCTTCAGATGACATTCACTTCCAAAACTCATTTTCCCCCCGCAAATGCAACAACTTTCTCGTATGACACTTTTCAGTACAATCAATAATAACCAAGATATTCGCGGTTTCAGAGTTAAATGAACCACCCTGTATACATACATACGCTCGAAAAATATTACTCTCCCTTTTCGGCAGTCGGGTAGTAAAAAGCGTGACCACCTCAAAATCACCTCAAATCGTGATATCTCCATATTTCATACGCTTCCGAGACATATCTAATAAATTTGCAGACCCATGTATATTCGCATATGTTTGTGTATATTCATCTATTGCAGTGGTCAACTACTGGACTAATTTGCGACTAGAAAAGTAGACAATGCAACGATCTGTGTACCGTCCCGAATAGTATGACAAACCGCTGTATTATTCGAAACACGGTACAAGCTTTCACAACGGGGAGATACAATAAGCCGGACCACGCAAAACGTTCGAGTTTCGATATTTCTTCACAGGACTTTACAAATTGGATTCACGGTACGGTTAATGGGGCCATTTCAAGCAGAACAAAGAAGCTTCGGAGCCTGATTACATAATTATTGGATTACGCGATGACAGCTTCGGAAGAACGTTGTCTTTTCCATAGCAACAGAAGGGGCCGTGTCGTTCCTTGCCATTTCTTGCAGCAGAGAATGACAAGCTATTGAAAATTGATAATAAATCCCCAGCTGGATAAAACAGGTCTTCGAAATAGATTGTCCATAAAAATGTTTCACCGAAGTGTTAACGTTTGTAATCGTGATCCCAAACGCAATCGAAAACTATGTAGATACGAAAGTAATACACCACGTCACATTGAGCAGATATATGTCGTGGTACGTTTGAATGACTCAAATGAAATCATACATTTTCATTTTTTGTCTTCAATTATTCCATCAAAATACAAATAAAATAACGCGTCTGTGTAAATATAAATACATACAACGCAGTTTCGACCACAGAGATTGTTTGTATCCTACTTGTTGTGGGAATATCAAAGACAACCGAACAAAATAGTCCTGATATTTACAAAATATCAAAAATCATATTATCATAAATTAAATGTATATATTATTATAATATAATTATGAATAAATAAATAATATTACTAGAATATTATTATAATATTATTCATTTATTTATTTATTCATAAATGTGAGGTGAAGCGTGGAAATGGAGTTTATAATTGGAACGAGCTAGTGACAATCTGTATATTTCGTGTGAAAGTATTCGAAAAACTTTTACATCGCAGGCCTGTGTAATTGACAAAAAAAAAAACAGCCGGGGATGAGAGCTAGCATCATGTTTCACTTTCCAAAGTATAGATTCTCGTTTCATGCGCGTCGTTAACTACGATCACAGGTGAAACTGGAGCGTAATCCTACCATGCCTCAACTCCGTATAACGACTTTAAGAGAGTTTTCGAAGATGTTTCTCAATATCTCATCTGTCTTTCGCAAAAACGTGTTGCTCATACGCGTAAATTATGTATTTCGAACGCTCGTGGCGTACGATCGGACGTTCTTCGTTGGTTTGGAAACAGTTCGTCAAATTTTGGAAGCGAGGATCCATGGGACATCGATGTATTTTGTCGAAGAGGATAGTGCACGGCGGAGTGATGTAATTGTTAACGTGGGTAAAGAGCTTCGAGCACGCTTGTTAACAAGTACCTACTTTCGGCTCTCCATTCTTCGCGGGTAATGAGTCGGCCGGTAGGTTGAACAAGTCAGCAGTACGCCGAAGGCTTTATTAAAGGAAATTCCGTTTATTTCTGTGCTACGAAACTCCTACGAAGATCTCACTCGGCTCTTGACTTGTCGGTAATAGCAGGTACACGAGCAGCTAGACTAGCGTTATGTAAAGAAATAAAATGACAGAAGCGTGGAGAAAATAAAAGGAAAACAGTAAAAAGAACATTACCGTGTATACAATCCTGGTCTGGCAATTCTCGCCGAAGAATCATACGGGGGTTAGGTTACTGAAAGGAAGAGAGAAGAGAAAAATTAAAAAATCGTGAAGAAGACACCAAAATAGAAATAGATGACAAAGACAAATAATACATATTAAATTTGACCTGTGCTAAGTTCATTTATTGAAACCAATTGCTATCAGGAAACAAAAATACCCTGCCGATAATGCAATTCCGAACGTACGAATCTTTTTGCATTTAGCCAGATTCGTTCTGGCTCGTTCGTTCCTTCGTTCTAATCTCTAAATTATGTTGAACTCTCAACATTGCGAATATTTCCAAATCACCAACTTTGACGATATCCAATACGCGTGTATGTCTAATCTCGGCCGATTAAAAGAGATTTTATATAATTGTATATATCGTAGACGGTAAGCAGAATTTGGCATTCTGCAGACTGCCTAAGGAATCGGAAGAATGCACCATCGAAATTACCATTCTTCCATCTACCTGGTTTCGTTTGGGAAATTAGTAGACTACCGGCAATTGAGAGAAAGGATATGGTACGTCTCTTCTGAAATTGTTAAAGACATCTCCCAACCTTCATGGCCGGACTTCTCTCATATCAGTGAAAGGAATATCGAGAAATAGCATTGATTGAAACTGTTCTTTACGTAGAACTCTAACAAACAGAGGTATGGAGGGATGAGCTGAATAAACAGGCTTACCTTGAAGCATGTGAATTTTTTCAACCCAGTTGGTTGGGTTGGAGTGGTAATAACTGATAGTCGAACAGAGAAGAGCCAGAATGTTATTTCGCTGAGGAGCTGAATAAAAAGTCTTAGCTAAATGCGTGTGAAGAGATTCACATGCATCAGTTGGGTTGGGTTGGGAGTAACTGACAGTGAAACGGAGAGGATAAAGGATATCGTTAGAAATGCGTGAAATAATTTTGGAGCGGAGAAATGCTATCACTCGCATGAAAGGATTATTACTTATAGCAGACGTGCTAAGTATGTTATTTCCTTGCGATTGCTGGTAGTCTGCTAATTGCCTGAACGAAGCTAGGCAGATAAAAGAAAGGTGATTTCGATGGTGCACTCTTCATCTGCCTGTTGTCTACTGATTCCCTAGGCAGTCTGCAGAATTCCGGATTCCGCCAACTGCCTACTACTTACATAATCGTGCATAATTCTATATGACATTGCAAAAAGAATCATGTAACTAAACCAAGTTGTTGCAAAAGTTTTTCGCGAGATTCCACGCAATAGAAATAAACTCCTTAGAAGGACACGTTGTTGTTATTATATTTCTATAAGCTACGTTGCAAACGAGTCGTTCGCGAAAAACGTGTCTTCGCAGTCGAAGTGCGTGAGCATCTAGCACGCCAGGCGCGAGTAACATCGATAGTGTTCGTTACTCGCATCGCAGCCCCTTTGGAAACTCAAGTTCTGAGATATGGCCCAGCATGTCGGACGGTTCGGGAAAGTTAGGCAAGGTTGAATTTACACGAAGAGAAAGCTTACCGAACATCGAGCGGGTAGTCGGTCGAATTCGCAGAGTTTCTCGTAATTACGAAGTTTGCACGCTATTCATCAAGCTTACACCCAGTTCGTATAAGAATGCGTTTTTCCGAACTCGCATCACCTCAGAGGGATGACCTTGAGATCCGTATCAAAACTTTCGCAAAATATCGGGAAAGTTACATCAACGGATTTGGAGGAATACGCGTGACTGGAATAATTAACGCGACGAGCGCAAAACTTTATCTCTTCGATTTCCCACAAAAAATGTACAACTTTTGGGATGTCTTCGTACCTACCAAATTATTGGGGTGGTCATTTTTCGGGCACGTGCAGTCGAAATGTTATTGGTGGTGGCGACCACTGCCAATTTTTAACCGTTTTATCTCTGAAACAGAGGGACCAGGTCACCTTTGCTCGATTTTGATTTAAACTAACGACTCGATGATAGAGAAAATGCGCAGGGGAGGGGCAAAGAACAAAGTAATTGAGAAATAAGGTGACGAAAAAGATTTAATGAAGATAGCAACAAAAAATAGAAAGAACTCGAAGAATAGCAAAAGAGAAAAATAACAATAACGTAAACGGTATGAACTAAAATAACAAATGACGATGAAAATAATACACCAGTGGGGGACGGGTGATATAATGGATGGGGTGGGGGGGGGGGGGCGGGGGAGGTGACTGGGAATGGGGGGTAAAATCGGCGGGAAGATAATTGTTGGGCGCCAGCTACTATACGGAGTAGCACGGGGTAAAAATCGGAAAAAGGGCGCAATGAGGGGGAAGGGGGGAGGCGAATTGATCGGGGAACGGTACGCGGGGGAGAGTCTTCAATACTAGCTCGGTCAGGGGAACGAGGGGTCGGTCTCTGTGCTTTTGCTCGCGAATATGAACCTCTGCACTCGGAAATGGAGGGGGGAGGATAATTAGGGCGAGGGGGTACCTGTGAGCGGAAAGGGGGCTATCGAGAGATAATAATGATTCGATATTGATCTGAAAAGTACGCGATCGCCACTCGGCGACCACGTTTTCCTAAGACATGTTGAATTTTGTTAGTACCCGATGTCTTCCCCGATGACCCCCCGCGAATTATCCCCCACCCCCGTGCCATTTGGCGAGATTAATCGTTAGAGCCGATAGCACAGAGATCGACCCCACCCGACCCTGTCAGAGTCTCCGTCTCCCACCCAAATTATTTACGGCCGTTGCGAACTCTTCGATAGTTTTCCTTCGGACATGCGGTGCCACTCCGATATGTAGCTGGCACCCAACATTTGTATCGCTTCTCCCGGTCTTGCTTCTTTCTTTCTCCGATTTCGAATCGCTTGGTAAATATCCCGAACCAGTTTTGTAGTCTTTCCCCCGCGTCCCCCCTTTCGCGTCTCGGCTCCCCCGTAAAGATCGGTATAATGATCCGCGGATAAGCCATCGAACCCCCCTTTTTGCACGTAGAGTATTCTAGTTTTAGTCGCGGCACGTTGCGTAGGAGGTTTCAGCGATCCGCCCAAACCTTTGTTTTGAACCAGTTTGCTTTCGCCCCTGGCGCTTTATAACTTAGTTTTAGTCGCGGCTTGTCTCGCATGTCCCATCTACGATTCGCCCGAACCGTTATTTTTAATCTCTTGCTTCTCCCCGCTTTGATTTAGCATTAGTTGCACCGTTCTCCGCTTAGTATTAGTTATTCTCTTCACTTCTCTTTCACCGTGTTATTAATGCTACCTCCGAATCAAATTCAGTAGCATCCTGTTAGCAAAATCTTCCCGTTTCGCTTTCTTTCATTTCCCTCTTTTTCCCTGTGTTTTCAGTTTAGTTTTCTTGCTTTTCTTGCCCTGCTTCAATTTCGTCTTAGTTTGTTCCTTTAGGACACTCACTGACTCCCACTTCTCTGCGGTTATGACTTAAAATATGAACACGAAAGTTCTTTGTCAATAAAAAATGTGTATGGTGCTTTTATTCGCGGCAGTTATAGCTTTGGTGATATTATTCGTGGCAGTTTTCGGTTTGGAGTTCTTATTCGTGGATAGCTCGTTGTCGGTGCTTCTATTCGTGGCTAGCTCGTTTTCGGTACCATTATTCGTGGCGAGTTTTCCGGTGTTATTATTCGTTTAAGCCGTTGATATGGTACCGGATATAGTACTTTATTTATGAATTGAATTTAAATTATTCAACGGCGTAGGAACCACTAGGAATTTATTTTATCAAACTCGAATCAAGTTTTAGCCCTTCGGAATCGAATAGTAGTCGGATCACGATATCAGCTCCATTACCGCTCTCCGTATCTCCGCTGTTTATCTCGGCGGTCCCGGATCATTCGCTATTTACTTTTCGATCCATTTCAACCCGGAAGGAATTCACGAAAATGCGATCTACTCCTTGACAAGAGAAATATACCTGCCATCGATTATTCGAAGTGCCTAACAAGTTGTGAGTACCACGAATGGTTTTTTTCTATCTCAAGCGAAGTTATTTCATATCTTTACACACACACACACACACACACACACACACACACACACACACACACACACACACACACACACACACACACACACACACATGTGTATATATATGTATAAAGAATTTCATCAAAATCGCCCAACCCGTTTGGGAGGAGAATTATATATATATATAATTATGTATATAATTCCGGTATAAGTGTTTTCGTAATTCTTCTCCTCCCAAACGGCTTGACCGATTTTGATGGTTTTTTTTCATTTACCTATGGTGTCACCGTGATGGTTCCTAGTTATAGTTGGAACCGGTAGGTGGCAGAGTTCTCGAAATTGAGAATTTATTTTTATATTCCGAAAAAAAGAATCTAATTACTTTTTTTTAATTCGCAGGTGAAAAGCGTAATTTTCAGCCTTCAAGCACCTTTGAATATTTTTTAATTCCATAACTTTGTTGTATTCAAGAAGGAATAACCAGAAATATTGTACGTGCGTCAGCATTAACAATAAGATAAACTCGGTTCAACATTACATGTTGAACTTTATTATTTGTTTTCATTATTTTTTTAAATCATTGTAACCCTTTATTGGATGTTAAATTTTATCATTAGCTAGGCTAGATTCGAGAGATTTACGCTTCCCAATTTTGTTTGTGGAAAAGTGAATCTCTCAAATCTAGCCCAGCTGTGAAAGAAAAAACAACCGAAGATCGGATGTTCCTCGTGATTTGCGAATATCATCGTTACCACGAGCGTGTTTCTTCAGCCGGTCGGAGCGGCAATCAAGTATCACGTTCAAAGTATTAATTTTCATTATGATCACAGGGTAGCCAGAGCTTCAAAGCTCTCCCCACTTTCAGGCTTGTTATTACGTTGGTCGAAGTGTTCAAAGGTCCGAGAAACAGGATCGATCCTACCTTGCACTATAGGACCGTATACCAGTTTATATGCAAGCACTTATACGTAGGTATAAGTACATATTACCTATTTACAGCTACATATATGTGGAGCCAGACGAATTGTAGACCTAACGAGTATCGCGCGACGATGTATATTCAGCACACCGAAAACACACTATTGTCAATTTTTCTGGACGCTCTACCCGACGAGTAGGAACGACGTATTCGCTGATACGACCATCGAATGTGAAAAAAAAAATAACGCGGTTCCCGCTGTCAGTTTCATCCTACGTGGGACTGTAACAAATTGGAGAACCTTGGACGGGTGAAAAAAACAAATTTCGAACGAATTAAACTATCAAGAACATCGCTGGCAAAACAAACGTCGACACTACAGAAGTAACTTGACTATCGAAATGGTCCTCTCAATTTTTTTTTCCTTCACAAGCATTCATAAAGTCATGAATTGGAAGAACGTTATAATTTTTCAATATACCAACAGTCAACAACTTCCACCATTTTTCATCCGTAACTTCGTCTCGATCAAGTTATTACATACAGGGTGTTCCAAAAGTATGGAAACCCCTGAATAACTTTGAAAGAATTAATGTTTTTGAAAAATGATAGGTACAGAAGTTTTCGGATTTTTCTATGACCTTCGAGGTCATGGGCAAGGATAAATTAAAGGGCAGCGTTGGATAGTCAGAGGAAAGTCCTAAAACTTTTGTACCCAT
This sequence comes from Arge pagana, assembly GCA_963969455.1. Classification (NCBI taxonomy): domain Eukaryota; kingdom Metazoa; phylum Arthropoda; class Insecta; order Hymenoptera; family Argidae; genus Arge; species Arge pagana. The sequence goes on along the minus strand of OZ018310.1, from coordinate 15,031,426 downwards.
CATTTTTCAAAAAAATCAACACCTTCACAGTTACTCAGGGGTTTCCATACTTTTGGAACACCCCGTACATCGAATTACCTGAAAATCACCGTATCAACCATATTAGGGGAACAATAAATCATCGCATATAGACACGTATACATAGAAAGTTTTTTGCAACGAGCAAGACTCTACAGTTCGTTAGATAATCTCAGAGTTACGAGTCTTTGATTTAACATGATGGGAAATTTTTGAGAATAATACCGCTGGCCCGCGGCTCAAAATTCATTTTGGATCGGCGTTTGTAAAAACGAGAAGACAGAGTAGCTCGTTCCAACGCGCCAGAATCTCATACAACGGAGAACATTTAGTCCGGAAGACAGAATCCATCTCTGTTCGCTCCTATTCCTGCATTTAGGTTGAAGCTTCGTCAATGATGCATGACGACCCAGAGGATATTTTCGTCACAATATCCCGATGCTTGTACCTATTCGCTACGAGTCACACGTGCACGTTTCCGACAAGGTCGACGCTGAAATATCCAGCTGTGTTCATAGAAAATTCTGTACGGCTAAATCGAATGCGAGCTGTGTGAAAACGAATGTGGGGAAACACTGAATAATTCAGGCGTATCGCTCTACCAACCTGGTCGTGGGACATCGGTTTCAGGACAAGCATTACCGAATATTGGAATTGACGGAGTTCGTTGCGAGCTAAGGGTTGTTATTTTCCAACATTCGTTTGAACGATTCGTCACAGCATTCGCTTTCTCGTATAGCATTCGACAGAAAAGCAAGGTAACCAATGATCGGCGGTACCTCGAGGTTATTGAGGATCACACCTAAAAAAACGTTTTCTCAAAAACACAAAACTTTTTGTTAAAGAGGTTTGTTCCACGCAAAATTAGAGTTATTTCAACACACTCCATGTGTAGTGATAAAGTAGCACAGGTCTATATTGAAAGTAACACAGCACTGTGGGAAGAGTAACGCAGCTCTGTGTCAACCCTCATTCCATGTAGCTGTTTTCAACACCCTGACCCCATGTACCAGGATCTGCAACGCGCTACTACGCCCACAATCATCAATAGAAAAATCTGAAAAAAATCATGGTTGATCCTTAGAATGTCCTTTTGAAGTGCGAAGAGGAATTATTCGGATATTGTTATTCAAACAAAAGATACCGTATCAAATGTCAAGCAATGCGCGGAAAAAGTCTCTTTGTCAAATTCTAGTTTAAGTACAAATTATGGGAAAGCAGTTTTAATAGCCAGTTATTTCAAGTAAAAAGGTTACTCCTTAAGGAAAAAAATATGATTCTAGTGTGAGATTAAAACGGATAGCGTATATAACTACGGGAACATAGGTATGTTTGTGGGAGGTCAGATCATGGTATTTTAAAGAGAACGAAGCGCTCAACGTCAGAGATACTTTTTTTTCAATTTATTCATCTTATTGTAGTGAGAAAAACATTTGACGCCTCGTCGCCAAAGTACTGGACGGGTATCGAAGTACTTTAATAATATTAACAATAATAATAATATTCACTCAACGTGCTTCCGGGACAAGTGCCCTGTGCACAGTAACAGAAGAAACACAGCGAAAGAAGTAACAAATAGAAAGAAAGAGCAATACTTATGGCATTACGATAACAGTGCAAAGAGAGTATTAAGATATTCCACCAGCTTTTGTATCGAGTAACATTTTTGTGTGTTGAAAAACGGACTTATCGAACAACACTAACGATTGTGTTGAATCAACACACTAAAAGGTTAAATATTATGCACAAAAAATGTTACACTCTATACAATGAAAAAAAAATGTTCTACTCTACAGCTAGGATGATTATATATATTTTTGAACGAATAAATTCAACTTTTTATTGATCCATCGTGTAATTGTATCCCTCGTGCGACGAACATCAACCAATACTCGATTCCTGAGCATTCGTGCCTCGCCTTTTATACCTATTATAGTTTGATTTTACCCATTTTTCCGGATTCATAATGGGTTTTACGTCTATTACGAGAGCTGACAAGCTCTTCATTTGATATCATTGTTCGTGAAAGGCAATGACGCGACAGCAAAAACTCAACCCAGAGTTCAGGCTCTTAGGTTCTTTATGTTTGACGTTGACTCTCAAAGACTTCGAATGACCAGGATGGAGCGCCGGAAGATCGCTATTACAGCGAGTCATTTCGATCAAAGGGGATTAGCAGACATGTTTTTATCGAATACCCCCGTCATCGACTCGTCGAGATCGAAGTTTGGATCCATTGCTCAAGATCACATAAGGTTCTCACTCTCGCACAAATGGGATTTTATTTCCTGGGACTTTACTAGATTGCCAACTTTGCATTCTTTCAATAACGAACCAGTTATCTTTAACAAACTTCGAATCACGCGTATTTTACCCATTTCATGCATTTTATTCGCTCATTCATGATTGTATAATTCTATTTATTCTCACCCAACAACGAAATCATGGGTATCGTGGTGTTGATATAGAAACAATTCGTTGCTGTTGGAAATGCAACTCGGAATGATAGCAGCGATAGAAATACTTTCTCTGGAATTGATTAGAAATACTGTTTGCATACGAGCGCTCGAGTTTGATTGTCGGTTCTTCCCGTTCGCCTCTTCGCGAGATGGAATACAGAAAAAGAGAAGAATTCAGCTGCACCTTGATAAATTATAGTTACGTGGCGTGACGCGATTGCGTTTCGTGATACGAAACAGCCCTACCTTCTGGGAAATAAACGTTGATATCAGAATAAAATGAACCACGCCCGTCACATTCTCGATTCGGTATCAAAAAGGACGGCGAAACGTTGCGACAGATTATAAAAAATAAAAGTAAGCGTCGAATTTTTTTCACGTCTAATATTTCGCCTGGAAAAGTAGCGCGTCGCGAATACCCGTTAAATAAAGGAACCATGAAATTGGTGTCAGAGTCAGAGGAGACGCGAACCTTCGGAGCGCTCGGTGATTTTTCAAGCTGATATGACGAACCTCGTTGGTTGCTCGTCTAGAGGATGAGGATTTTTTTCGCATAATTTTCATCTTGCTTTGGGGGAGAAACGATACGAAACACATTCTCACGCCCGAGAATATCTTCCGATACGTAATGAGAAATGTTCTGTGCCGAGGGGACGGAAATTTCATCGATTGAGCACGCGTGTGATAGAGAGAGATAGTCGAAAAATCACATGCATGTATCAACGATACTTTCCAAATAACGGTCGTACAAAACTTACGGGTATATAGGGTTGTTGGTGAAACGAAGTTTCGAGCGAGCTGCGGCTGCTCTGTATGTCACTTCGTTACTAAACTCCTGTTAGTGATAGTTGAGTACGTTTGTGGATATCAGCATTTTCGGACGAGCATGGTCCACACTTAATTACAACGCACTGATTTGTACGTACACAAGATAGTCGATTACGTATAATTTCAAGACCCGTCATTTACTAGGGGAAGCGGATACCAGTCGACGCGTCAGCTCGGCAGGCCTAAGCGTGTACATGCTTATTTCGAGTGACGGTAACAAGCGTTTTTTAATATGAATTCGAGACGATTCGAATACCCGCGAATGAGACTCGGTAAAGTAATATACAGAGATAATTACACCAAATCTGAAAATACATACGATCCTGAGGGCGCCGAAAATGGTCAATTTCGAATAATTGTCTATATTCACTGGAACACGCGTACTTTCTACTGACATCTCTCTATGATGGTTCACAAGGAGTTTAATATATCGCGCTTTCGCGATTTCGCCATCGTTCTCGATTAGAACGTATTCGTAATAGGGGGAAAGTCGTGTTATAAGTTCATAGCCGAGATAGTTAGGTTTTTCGTATTTCATCATTTGAAGAACAAATCTTTGCCCCTCGATGATGTTTATTAATAAAACCCTACAGAACTATCACAGTAGAGAATAATACTGAAACAACGAAGGACAATGTTCTGTCAGTCAAATGTCCTTCGCGCAATGAAACGTCAGTCTCAGATTTCTTTGCAGGTATAATTTAAAAATTTGGAATCATGTAGAGCAAGTGCGCCATATATGGAACGGTTCTATAACATAGACCACCGATGTTTCTCAAAGAACGTTCGTTGTATCGAGTCGCCAGTTGTTTGTAAAGTGGTAGTGCGCACATACGTATTCACAGAAGTCATATTTTATTTTCATCTATTATTGACGTGTTTTTGATTCTAACTGATTCAGCACAAAATTCGCATCAGTTCAACAAATATTATTCGGAAGGAAAGTGGATTAAACTAGGCGAAAGGTCAGTTATCTTACGATTATTCATATTAAGTCGCAATATCCTATAGTTTTTATGCTTTGCTGAACAACATTAATAATCTCAAAATGTATGTGTATTGCAACGTGGACCATCGGTATGTTTCGATTATGGACTAGTGATCCATAGCACAGATGAGAGTACTGATCGTGCCCAACAGGAAAATGACAAATGCTGGTATGGTGATGGTTTTTTTTCTGAAGATGTCGTGTAGAAAAATGGATCGGGATGGGCATCTTGCAGGCGATGGCTCATGAAAAGTGTGCTGGCATAGAAGATACGGTTGACTTCTATATGGGAGAATTTTGTACAAGTGTTTAACCTTCGCCCTAATAATTGACTGATTTAATGTCAGGTACTACGACTATTTTTTTCTATTATTTTGACTATGGTTCGTATTTAAAACCACGTGGTCTATATGATGCTCACTTCTTGCCATCTCGTAAGAATGACTAGTGATGGAGTATTCATTAATGCCGATCCTTGATACGATGTAACGGTGCTGACCGGCGAGCCAGATCCACCCGTTCCACTTTTTTCTCATTCTGATGAGTGCTCGAGAGCATGATGCCTCGCAAAACTGGGGTAACACGGTGTTTAATTTTTCAGCGACGTCAAGAATGTACTGCTCTTATAATTAAACGTGCGAAAATACACGTCTCTCCGTAACAACGACCCTTTTATCATCACGGATTACATGACACGCTAAACCCGGTTCGATATGTCGTAGAAAAGCCGAAAACGATGTTAGATTTTGGCACCGAAGGGAAAATGGATTCGAAAATCCGAAGAGAAAGCGCGAATTGCAAAGACCTCACGCAGGAGGGATTTTCGAATCCGATTTTTGTCAAATTCTTACTCCGTTTTGTGGCGTGTGAGATCTTCACCCGAAATTTGCAGTTGTTCCAATAAGATAAGAACAAATTTGTTCCAATTGTACGAATAATGAGAGGTTCATTCTCGATGATTTTAAGGAATCTTGTTACCCACGCAGCCTTGCCTTATTTCCATTTTGTAGCGATTGGAACGACCGTAGGCTGTTTGAATTTTGATAATCATCAGTTCAATTCGGATATTGATCACGACTCCGTGGTGATAAATAAAATGTAACATTCAACTTTTGTACTCGCTATAGAAAATTCAAAAAATTTCAAACGATATTCGAGTTCTGAGCGACCATATTATAAAATAAAATACACGAATGGCAGGGATATGTAGATAGAAATTTACTTCAGAAACAGGGTATTCAAAGTCGCACCGGCGGTAGACTACCTAACTACTTCGTGCCGCTATAAATAAATCCAACGTCGATTCGAATCAGTCTAGACAATCTTGAGAAATATTTTGACAAGTATTTTCTTCATTTGTCTTTGAATTTTCTGGATCCTCCGGATTCTAGACTCTTCAGTACTCTTTCTATTTGTTTTCGCGAGCTTTCCTGAGAAATCAGTTTCATATGGGCTTTCAGTCAAAACAGTCGCCGTTGTTGTCTGATCAATGTTTTTGCATGGAGTACGACTCGGGTGCCACCGGATATTTTTATAAAGTTCATTAGTACATTAAATCAAGAAAATGAAGGATTACCTGCGAGTTTCGAAGGTAACGTACACAGCTACAATTTATCAGAAAGATACTCGATATCCAGCATGAAACCATACTTTCACGAATTACTGCAAGAAGTTAAACAAAATGAGCATAAAATTGGTATTTTACCATATTATTGCCATGACTCGTTGGAAAAAGCACCAAAAAACTGAGCTGCGTATAGGGGAACCGCGTACGATTTTGCCAGGGTCCGGTTGTGACAGTCGTCATATTGGCGACACTATATAAGCGGCGTGCTCTTCTTTGAACGTATTTCACAATGTTGCGTCGACCCTCGCGCGACATTAACGCTAGCAGAGGCCTACCTTACTTTTTACCAGTCAAAAGTAACTATTTTCGTTCCATCTCTTCTAATAATCGTTGTCATACGTGCACGCTGAGTAATGAGCGTATTTCTTCGTTATAAATTAAACATCAGCAGTTAAATAGCAGTGATTACTTTTTACCTAGATTATTTTGTATTCTCATGGCGATTCTTTTTTTGCGAAGAGGTACGTTCGGTAGGGTTGTGACCTACTTTCTGGGCACAGTTGTGACTCAGGTCAAATTTTTTTCTCTCTTCTCTTCTCTCTTTCGCTCATTTGTCATAACTGTAATCAATCAGACTAGATCTCATGTCGGTATCTTACTTTTCAGTTTTTAGAACTAACAATCGACCTTCGATTTCTTTTGTTTTTTGATATTAATTTCCTGAAAAAGACATTTCCACTTTTTTGTATCTCCAATTTTGACGTAACATTTATTAACAGTTGTTTTGTATTTTGAAATAGCTACCGTAATACCTATATAATCAGAAATGTTTAGTCAACTCATTTGCACGGTTGTGATACAGAGTCTCTTATAATATCTAAACCTACTACGTTGCTTCGTTAGGTACAAGCGATTCGAATGCTCCCAGATTTTATTTCTTTTGTTACCCAAATGTTAAATTCTCCCAGAAGAAGATGATGTTACATTATGTTAAATATTAGCTGCAATAAAAGTGACTTCAGACCATTTTCGTGTACTCTTAAACCTGTCGCTACCAACCCCAAGCGCTGTCACAACTACCCCTGAGGTGTGGTCGGTGGTGACGTTTATTCTTTTTTTCTCATTTGCTTCTATCAGTTACCCATCGTACCGAGGGACAGCATTTTTGTATTTATACGTAAACAAATACACCTTTCGTCCAGCTAACCAGCTTGCTGACAAAATTATAGGCGATCAAATGAAAATCGTCACAACCGTACCCAGTCTACCCTACGATTCGTAGTCGTAACGAGTTCCAGCGATATAGATGCCGTAGCTAATCGATTCATCGCTACCAACGTATTTCGCTCAGCGACTCATAAATCGAAAAATAGTCGAATGGTATGTAATTTATTGGTTTTATTACAAAATTTCACGGAAGCCCTGCGGGAGTCAACAGAATTGATTCACAGCCATGGAATGTTCTCGATTGTGCGATTACACTGCTTTTTTTGATAATCAAGCCCCTGACTTCGATCCAACGCATTCCTATGGGGAATGCTTGTAGCGCGAGGGAGGGATCGAGCGGGTAAACTCACCATCGTAAAACGGGATTCAGGCAACACGATGCATGTCCACGCCGTTGGAATTCATGGGAAACGAATAATACCTAAGCTGGGAGCAGCTCTCTACGAGCGTACTTGAGCTTATAAATAAATTATTCATATTATAGATTCCTTTGAGATCGAATTCACGTACCCACGTGAAATTGTTTTCCGCTTCCAAACTTGATTGTTCCGGGAGGTCGACGGAAATCAAAGCTATTTGATTGTGGGTCGTTATGCTCGCCTTTCGTTAGATAATTTATTTGCTCGATTCTATCCACTCGATTTGACGGACAAAAACGATTATTATTCTCTCACTCGAGTGAGCAGATTTCTTTCGATTCTCCCACCTTCTACACTCGGAATATAAAATGTGGTTCGGGTACAAATATTATCGACGTTGCTCGAAAAAAAAACAAAAAAAACAAACGAATGCGAATAATGTATGAAACGCAAAGCTCGCCACGACTTGAATTCGGATTATAAAGGTCACCCTCGATTATACGTGCTTCCAAGTTCGAAATCCACCCAACACAGCTGCAAAGTTAACGCGTGATTGTCGCAATTCAAATTTATAACTTTCGAATCGATAGTCAGCTTACTTCGAATGAAGAAAGTTTTACGCCACGAGGGAGCCTCGATCGCAAGTCAAAGGATTCTCAACTCATTGTCTCCAAAGCCTTCGTCGGGGTAGTCGAGTGTGGCGAGCTCGTCGACTGATAGCACACGTTGCAAAACGGCAATTCCCGACACCAGATCGTGAACTTACCGTTTGTATATGCCTTCGATAAAATTCGTACTTACGAAAAATGTTGAAATCTCGATTTTCCATAAATTTTGTAGGTGACGAGTGCAGATCTATTCATAATTCGGAGATAAGTCGTCTTGCTTTGAACGGAGACGGGTACCCGTAACGCTCCGGGCTTATGCCATAGCTATAGAAACCTGTCACCTTTTCATTTCAACTTGTGAATTCCACGAGAGCTCCCAGTGACGCAAACAGTAATCGCGTGTGTTTATTCTAGCAAGGTGAGTGGAACACAAGCTGAGATGAGATGAGCCACGCTTAGCGCAGCTGAGTAGCGCGATGGTAGTCCACGGTGATAAGGGATGAGGTTTTCCGTTCAACTGTTCCCAGTTGAGTGCGACTCAACGTCTGGGAGTCGCAGCGGAGGCCACGCATTCATCGTACGTTTTATTATACTCAATCACACTTCCACGAATTTATTATATACTTCCCCGGAGCCATTCAAAATTAAGCCTCTCGATCGAGGCGAGCGAGAATGGAAATTGACCTCGCGAACGGTGTCAGCCTGATGCCGAGAGAAGAAATCCGTGACTCGTAACGAACTACGTTCGTAGCAGGTCCGTGAAGCTGCACCCCTCTTATCAACGATTCCAAATCTCAAGAGCTAGGATTTACTTACTTTTTACGTCCTAATTTCGTACAGACTTCGAGGATGTCGCGAACCATGAGAAGTGGTCTTTTGCGACTAAAAAAGTGGGGTGTAGCTCCACAAGGAGCTTCACCCTCCGGTCCGGAAATCGTGGACTAATCACGAGGTACAAAATTGTTAGAGTCGGTACAAAAGTAGCTCGTGGAAAGTGCATAGATCCTAGCCCTTGACATTTGAAATCGGTGATAAAGGGGTGCAGCTTGACGGACCTGTTTGCAGCTACTCGCGAGTGATGTACCCATCAATGAATCTCACACGAAACGTACCCATCGATCACACAGGTCTGCGAAATGATTTTTTTCCATAGATATTTTACCAGCGTGTTCATGTTTGCGATGGTGGTCCTAAACGTGACGTAAAACTATACGCGAAAGTAATACACCACGTCAAATTTAGCAGATAAAGGTGACAGTACGACCGAATGAAAAGTACCCGTTTGAACCTGGCACCCAACATTCGAGAATAAAAAAATAAAATATACTATTTTTTTGTACGTCGTTGGTACCTAAATTCGTTTCGTTCGTACGTACAGGTTTAGAAGATTAGACGCGGGTAAAAAAAACGCTGGCACGCAACTTGAAGATATTTGGAAACGGCCAACGACGTTCGAAAGAAAATCCATTGTAGCTCTCTTCGAATCGTTTGCACCTCAAACGAATCGCAAGTACAGGCTTTTCGAAATACGATCCAGAGGTAGATGCGGCATTTTTTTGAGATATTCGAAAACGGCCAACGGCATTCGCAAAAGCTTTGCTAACGCCCATTTGTACCTCTCTTCAAATTGTTTGTACCTTAGCCAGTTCGGAAGTTCGGAACTTTTGGAGTACGTCAAAGGATTAACGCGTAACTCTGACGTTTATGAAGATATTTGAGAGATATCAACCCTTTCAGGTACTTCAAAAAGTCTGTGCTTCCAAATCGGTTGAGGTACAAACGTTTCGAAAAGAGGTACAAACGATTCTCTTTCGAATGCCGTCGTCGGAAATGTTGGTAAGCTTCAGAGTTGGGTATTAGCTCTTCGACGTTTTTTCAAAAACCCGTTCGTCCCGAAATTTTCTCCCGAAGCCGCATCGTGTGGTAAGAAGAGCGAACGATGCTGTCACTTTTCCGTGCTGGTCGAAGGCTTTTGTTTCATTTGTAGTTACCGTCTCGGGCAAAGGACAACGAAGAGATGAGCCAAACCTGAGGGAATAGTCCAGCTGATGGGTACACATCTTTCTCGTTTGGTGAGAGCTATTCGTTTTGACATGTGTTACCAAAATGTTCCTGGTAATGGGTGAAAATCAACGACGCGAGATTACTCCCGAGTGTTGCTGGTCGAATTAGTTATTGATGGTGAATTGTGCGAGACGTTCGACGCTGAATCGAACAACGATGGTTCTCAACCGGTGAAGCGAATTCTTGGAGATGAAGAGGCTGAGAAGTTGAGTTATGGGTCTACGTTGATGTGAACTGTGAAGTTTTTGGCGCACAATCGAGACTCTGAAGAGGATGACGGCGATTCGAGTCATCGGCGGAGCTTTAATTCTATCGGAAATGTTGATCGTTCGATTTGATTACCCTCATTGCGATAAAGACAGGATGTTTGCAAGATAATAAAGCCCGGGGATTCTCCGTTATTCCGGATGATTAACACCGATCAGCTCTACAGCGCGGGGGCGCCGTAAATATCGAGGCGAGATAACCAATAACTCGAAATACTGGTTTCCGTGATTATATTTTGCGGTCACCATTGAAATCGATGTACCATTGAATATCGCGTAAACGGTTTAGGTCCTATTCGCGCGCAGGTAATCGAAATATCTGCGACGCATTCCCTTCGTCTTCATTAATTAGCATTTCGTGAAGAATTTCATCGTCGGGATTACCTAGGCAACGCGGTATCAAGAGATCTCTACGAAGTCGTATATTCCAGATTACGGAGCGACGCTCCACTGCATTTCACGTTTCAACGAGGATCGTGAAATTCTCATGCAGAGACCATTTCTCAGTCTCTCTTCGGTGTCTGTTATATGCTGCAGGGGGTTTTCTGCAGTACGCACAACTCTATATATACTGCACCACCGAGAAAAATTATGTTTCTTCACCTCGCACCACTCGAAGCTATCGCTAGTTTTATAATTTGACTCCTGGCACAAGATGAGTCCTCTGCGGCGAGTCTAAGACGTGTCGCAAGGTGGATTCTTTTTCTTCATTTGATTAACATGTGAAAAACATGATTTTCCGTGCTTGAAGCTTCGTAGCTTTCTTTCTAAGATTACTAATACTTCAAAAATCGCTAATTTAAATCTACATAGATTGAACAAAGTTGTCATCTTTTTTTCGTCCACCAATTGAAATATTTCATATGGTTTTTCATAGCAATATTCACGATTTACGGTTACTACATTTATTTTACTGGTGATAAAACATAATTGTATCCGTGGCGCCTAATTCATCGTTATTTGTCATTTCTACTTCTTCAGAAAATATATTTACAGGTCGAAAGAAAAATTCTACGCGAGCGTTGATTTTATTACACCTACAAAAATGTTAACTACGAATTCTGAATCATTTTATGTATTCTAAACCGGAATTATATACGTTTCAACGTAAGAAGTCAATTGTCTATGTGTTAATCAAATACAAGAAATAAATCCTTCGTGCGACATCTCTTAGACTCGTTGCACAGGCTCATGTTGTGCAAGAAACCAAGGGACAATACTAATTCTAGTTTCAAGTGTGGGGCGAGTTGAAGAAAAAAAATCTGTTCACACGTGTGGGCATACTTCAAGGGATTTTGAATGATTTTTTGGCAGTAGTTCAATCTATTTTATAAAACCAATGATCCAAAGGTATTACATTATGTTTTAATAAGTGGCGAAGTCTCGACTGTGTTGCTTTTATTTTTTCGCGAGGAAGAAGATTCTTGGGTGTAACAGTCGTGTTGCGATTACTTTCGGTGTTATTTTAGACGATGTTTCGGTAGCTCCATGGGCCGCCATTATGAAGTCTATATAAATCAAGAATTTCATACAATGTTAATATCTGAATTTACATTGAAATATTTGAACTATGGTAAACGCATTGAGGTCGTCGTTACTCCTATCAAGAAAAGAACAGAGATTTAACAAAAATTCGAAGAAAGGGAGAAAAGAGATCATACTAATGCCTCGTTTTACGACTGAGATTAGATGATCCGCGTGTACATATGGTAATAATAGTCAAATTCAAATAATATCGATAACGCGACACAACCCTTGTCACCTGGTTAAACAACGCAATTAGTAAGTTAGGCAAATGTTCAAGAGACGGTAATAATGATGATAGTAATCGCACCTAGGGTGCTCTCCGCTCGTGTTTATGGTGTTAACATGCCGAGGGTCGGCGGCAAAGAGATCGGTTAACGGTGATGGAGCAAACATAATGGTTATGTAATAACTTATGACTAGTAAGAACGACAAACATCACTGGGATGATGCCTAATTATGTTGGGTATCCACGTGTCAGACTGTCCTCAAACATAGGAGACACCCATCACGCGGTGTGATCTCGAGATTCAATTGTCAAAAGAGAGTACGAGCGAGATGAGAAGTTACCAGATGAAATTTTATAAAGGAAATTGATTAAAAGAGGCGCGAATAGCTTACTCAAGTTATCTATATCCGTCCTTCGGTTGACTGTTTGATTGCGTGTTATGTGCAGCATTTCTTCGTTCAGTCTTTTTTGAAGATTCGACTCTTTGGCAAGAGTTACGGTGTTGTCAAAATCAAAGTTATGTCCTAACGTCAACGTATGTCTTAATGTTCACTGAGGGCGGAGCTGTGTAATTCTTTGTTTTTTATACTGTAAGTGTGGTTATTTAGTCTGTTATTTAGATGTTGTTTAATTTGTCCCATGTAAGAAGAATCACACTCCAAATAATCTATTTTGTACATCAAATTTGATTGTTCCAGAGTTGGAGTATCTTTTAAAAGTAATTACAACGTGACTGCTACACCCATGAATCTTCTTCCTCGTGAGAAAAATTATGTTGTAACTTTATTTCAAATTTCGGTAAATAAAATTGAAACATGACACGATAACTTGGTATCATTTGTTTTTTGAAATAAATTAAACTATGGTCGAGAAAATATATTCAAAATAGTCGTTTTCTCTCTTTTAACCCTTAAGTTTCTTTCCTCAACGAATGACAGACATTGAACGAAAACAAAATACAACGACGAAAGTACAAGCCTCGCGAAACTTGCAATATAAAGAACAACGAGTATTGCGTTTCAATTTTTCGCAGCAAATATGTAAAAATGTATGCAAGGTGTCCCATTATCGAGAGCTTTCCCGGGGTCAAGCTGATTCGAAAATGGTAATGAACGCATTTCGAGGATGGTATCGTTTTCGAAACGAACGTATTTGAAGGTGACCAATTGTAAGCGTCGCAAAAACGAACAAGTGGAATTCATAGATCATTTCATAATCTGACGATCGCGGTGATATTTCTCGCGAATCTGGCTGCGCTGCGTGAGTGCGAATAGTTTTTTACATCAAACGGTGAAAGGGTTTCTGATTTTGATCCGACGTTTAGAATCGTAGCTAGAAAGAGGCCGTACATAAATTACGTAGGTTGTTTGTTATGGTACGGGGGAGGGGGTCCTTCAACACGTGTACGTAATTTATATCGAGATAAATAAAAAAGTTTTTGGCGATTGGTTAAAAAATGTAAATTAAACTTCGCCCGCCTGATTTGACTTTATCTAATCTTTTACTTGCTTTCACTATTCTCCATCAATCATGGATCACTCTAAAGTCAGAGAGAAGTCTTCTCTTTGTCAGTAAAAATTCACTGGAACTATACTATACAGTTGATAATTATGACAAGAGTTTGAAGATAATATGTTAAAGATAATATAATATGTTATAATATGTTCCTGAGGATAAACAAATATTGAGTACAAAATAAGGGGGAGGGGCGTGCAATATTTTGTTAGGATCTGTTACATAGGGGGGGTAGGGGTTCAAAAGTCGTTATAAATGCGTTATGTAATTTGAGTACAGCCCCAAACTGCATTTCTAGACTTGTGGGATATAATCTTAAATATTCCCATCAAGTCTGGCCTTCGCCTCTCGTGTAACATTACGAGACAACGCGGAGCACAACGTTTGCTTGCAGAAGGGTCTTCGCAGGACGGTCGATACTACCTTGCGGCAGTAAAACATCAGGAAAAATTAAAACGGTGACACTTCGTGTTGACGATGGTCTTTGAAGAGCTTCGTAATTTGAATACTCGTCGAGGTTTTGTTGCAAGCTATAGAAATTAAAGGGAAACGCTCGATGGCGTTTCGCTCGATTCAACTAAACAGAATCAAATATGAAAAATGATCAATCCAAATATTTCTGAAAAGCAACCAGCGTTCGCTTCCTCGGCATTTTTTTCATTCTAAAACCGTACATCTGAATATTTTCAGAGAAACACCTGTCTCAAATAAGCAAAAAGGTTTGCGGTGATTAAATGAAAAAACGCATTGCAACGAGTCTCGCGATGACATAGGACAATAATTGTTGCATTTATGGTAAGTACCTACTACAAAATCGCGAGCAACCAATGCAATCGAGTTTGTATGAATCGACGTATAACAATATACTGTTCAGGACCTCGTTGAGGTGCAAGATTCATTGCACCAAACCTCATGACTATATTACCAGTTCAAGATATTCGTTTCTCCCGTGAAACTCTGTCAGGAATCATCGTCTTAGAAGTTATCGACAAATAACATGAATTTTTCATTCGTGCTCACACAATCACCACTTCATTTCGTTGGCGATAAATTTCGGAACATTCTTGACACCTTTTTTCTCAAAATTCAATTTCTCCAGTCGTCACTGAAATATTTTCCGCAAATCCGAATTATCCGGTGATAGAGAAAGTAATGCCTTCGATCTGGGATACACGAAAGTGAATGGCGCTTCGTGGCCAAAATTGTCCATAGCCAAGAATTTTTGGCGTATCATTGAGTGAAGTTTCAGTAAAACATTGGCCTTCGTATTCTCACCGAAGAGGATAGCACTCTGCGACGATCCTCCGCTGACTGGCTTTAAACATCTGTTAAACGTGTTTATATGTAAATAATTTTTTTTATTTCTCATTATTGTTTTTTTGTTATTCAACCAGCAAATTTACAAGGTACCATAAATGCGATATACATTAGAAAAGTATGACATTTTTGCCACAAATTCACCAATTTGGGTTACTTTGAATTGGCGAACAAAATGTTGTTATGGCTCGATCAGATTCCGTAATCTTTGTCTTCGATTCGTCAGTTTTGCCGGTCCGTTTCCGAAAACCTCTAATTCGCTGTACTGAAATTACGTTATCGTAGTTGAACGTAGTAGAAAAAGAATTATGATTCGATTTCGCCGCCTGCATTCGTGGTACCTCGCTTCAGTCGGGATCTTGGGTAAATCGAGATATTCCTATCGGTCAAAATGACATGCAGATCACGGAATGAACGGTAATTCCCAATGGAGTTTGTAACGCCGTAACATACGCTCCGTAAATCATGCATGCCACGAGATCAGGTAAGAATATTTAGTTTTAATCCCCAGACGAGCGGTAAAATATTCTAAAGAGGAGGTGCCAGACTGCGGGTAAAAAGTTGGTGCGCTCGAGAAAATCACCAATAACCACTCATCTGCCACCTCGTATGTACCATTATTTTCCGCAATTCTCGTTCAAACCTGGGGATGCGACTTATCCCTGGAAATGAAAAGATTTCTGGACAGTCCTCAATTTCTAAATGAATATTAATAATAATAATGATAGCAACAACAATATGACTATTAGTAATTTTAAAATAATTACCGTTCACTTCCACGTATCTCGCTGTAAACTGAATACGGCAATGAAAAAAAACGCCGCTTCAGGGAGCAACGAATTGAAACTCTTAGCAGTTTGAGACCTGGATATTTGATTATACTTTTATAATACGACCGGGAATATAAGTTTCACCGTACCGGATAACAAAAATGTTAGCTGGGCAGTTGAGTGTTGTTAAAGGCCGCAGTTCGTTTCTACGGCTAACGAGGTTTAAATTGGTTGGTAGTTTTTTTTTTCAAGGTCGACGTGAAATTTCGAACTGTTTCATCGAATTTTTGCGAATTTTTGCCTCCATTTTGCACTTCGGCGAATTTGCCAGACATACGACGGGGCTGGATGGGATTTTAATTGTTGAGAGATCAATTTTTGATATCGCTCGAATCTAGCTCAACCCGAGTGGGATTCCTGCCGCGACGTTCATCGCCGTTTATGGGGCTGTTGTTTCGCGAAACACATAAAAAGGGGTGTGACGCATCGTATCGAGCGCTAACACCTTGATGGCCTTTCACCGAGAGTTCCACGCTATCGCGCGTGTGCGCTGGGATAGCCTCTGTATATCATGCGTCGCCTTAAATTGTTCCAATCTTTTTCCACAGTACCGACGAATCGATTTAGCTCCCGTGAGAAGATAGTTGCATCCGAATGTTGCGCGAGCCCGCCAATGCCATTTTCCAACACGGTTGGTTGAGAGGCAATTTCTAACCGCCTGGTCCAAAGCCTTGAAAGCATCCTCGCTCGATTGCGAGTTTACTGCATTCTGGAATCTCCATAGGTGTGGAACGGAATACAGCGCGTTCCAAAACCCCCGAACGATCAAATATCTCGCGTACTAGCTGGCGAAACGGTATTTGCAAGATTTTTAGTAACTTATCAAATAGTCAGCGCGGTTTTATCCCGCAATCGCCTCGAAAGCTCCTAAAAAGGTCGCTTCATTTGAAGAGAACCGGCATTTTCTCAGCAAAATTTTGTAGCCGAAGTTGTGAGCTTACGTAGCGGTGCTGAATAAATTGGGGTTCCATTTTAAATTTTTCGAACCATCTTGATAGGATACGTCGAGACGTTGTAGAATCAAGCCAAATTGGCCGTTTGATAGATTATTCGAGATCATTCGATACCGTTGAATTGATTCTCGAGAGAATTGGCAGTTCTAGACTTTTGAAACGCGAATCGTATCTACAAGGTCCCACGGTAATACTGTCGTCGGAATTGTCTCGTAAGATAGAATTGATTGACAGTTCAATAAGAAACGTCGCTGCATGAATAAGTGAAATTCAATCATTGTAGAAGCTTTTTTTCACTCGAAAAAATCCCCTTGGATGAAGAAACTTCCGAGATTGAAAAGTTGAAAATACGATTCGCCCGAGTCAGGAAAGTAGATATCCACGTTTTTGCACCAGTATTTTACGTCAATTTGGAAAAAAGCTGCTTCCTGCCGGAAATACATCGGAGTAGAAACACGAGTCGGCGCATTATCGAACTTGTCAATCGCATTACTGAAATCGCAGAGCCAAAAACTTTTACGCTAAAATTTGAAGGATATCGGATACCTGATTGAAATTGTACGTATCTAAAGGAGGTTTTGATGAGAAACTCGTGCGTTTAAAAATCTGTTTACTTTGCGAAAGAACCAATTCAACTTCAAGATTGAGATATAATTGTATGGACCATAAAAATACGTTCGATGATTATACGTAACACCGATATAAGTGGATTATCAGCGAAAACGAATTAACGGTGCAGCGCTCGAGGATGCGAAATCGTGATTACTAAGGAATTAGTTTTCCCAATGTCGTGATAACCACGTACTCTTAATTCGTAGGACTCGTATCTATTCGGCAGATAATTGATGAAATTGCCCTAACTCGTTTGTTACCCAAAAGCTGTATGGTATGATACGAGAAAAATCTTCAACTACCTTGAGATTTCCAGAATTTTGTACCTTTTGGGAATCCGAGGAGAAGAAGTGAAGGGAAAGCAAGCAGAGGTCGATTACTTTGCTTCGCTGGTGAGTTGAGGGGCAAGCTCTGCCATAGAAGCTCCCTTCTGGTCAACTTGTAAGCCCCCCCAGTAATCACTACGAGAGAACTCGAGCACCACGTGAGTTATGTCAATATTCTTAGGGTGAATCGTTGAATAGCGTAGCAAAGAAAAATAATATATTATTCGAAAGGTATTCGATCCGTAACCGAGTGCCCCATTATTTATTTACGATAACCGTAGTCGTCGAAAATCACAGGGACGCTAATGTTTCTTTATGACAGATAAGAACACTAGAACTAACGTAAACGTCTGTCGTAAAAAAAAAAATTCATCTTTCATTTCGAACGAGACAAGAACTATTTATTCCGGCGAATGGAAGTTATTTCTTCAGTATCGAGGATTATCGTGTCAGAAGCTAATAAAAAATGATTCAGTTCGATTAAGAAAAATTGGAAAATAATTTCCCAATATTATTTCAATCTTCCAAGTTTGATTTCGGAATAATACGAAAGCTTCGTAGAGTGATAATAATCGAAGAAGTCGGCTGCTCGTTGGTTTTACAATATGTTACTAGTTTTTGGAAACGGAGCTCATATTCCGATTACAATGCGGAAATTACAATTGCAGATTGCCAGAAATCTAACGATTTGTCGTATGTTTCGATCGTAAATTGGTAAACAAAAATTAATGGCACATGCGAAATAACATTCCAGCAACGGTTAAACTAAAGCTTCTTAATATCCGCCAAAACTATTTTGGAAGGTATTCTTTCGGCTGGAAGGATCGGCGGATGGTGATAATTCTTCCCAAATACTTGAGATCCTTTGGAGCATGCAGGAATTTTAGCGTTCGTTCCAGTAGTCAGGTAGAATTACCGCAAATAGTTGCGTTTTCTCAATCTACTCGGTGGACTCGAAATACCTGCTTGAATTCATTAGTTAGGTCGTAAGTAAGGTGCAGGTGAATTGTCCCTAAAATACATCGTGGCGAAAAGCTGTGGGCTTGCAGTAAAGCTCGCAAAACGCGTTTTTTTTCAGTCTTCTTGAAATACTCGCTTCGAGTCAGGCTCACAGAAAAACTGTGGTAAACAAAAATAATCCTTGGTAAATTCTCTGAGAAGTAATGTACTTGTGAGAATTCGTATACTCAGTTTTGTGTGCGAAAACTGTTGGGTTATTTGAATAAAGAACTCGACAAATCCTTTTTGAGTTAAACCACAAAACGAATGTATGTATTTATTTGACGGGCGATACATATTGGTGGAAAAAAGTGAACTGTTTTGTAGCATCTGTTATTGTGATATTGTTTTCTCGAGTGGAATCGAAATACCATATCAATACCTAGTTTACTAGATTGGTTTCCTGGAATGGTACCCGGGCGGCTTGCCCAAATATGGTAAATTTTAACACTCCCCCTCAAGCGTCTGGGTACGTTGTCTGTACGCACTCGGCCATCCCCATCCTTTTGATGCAGTTTCGATGCATTGGTCCGTTCAATCCTTTGGTTAACACGTCGGCTGGCATCTCAGTCGTCGACATGTAATGCAGTCCAACATATTTGTGTTCGACAGCTTCTCTTATGAAGTGGTGTCTCACGTCAATGTGCTTGGTACGTGAGTGAAACACCGGATTCTTACCAAGTTCTTGAGCTCCTTGGTTATCATTATGCAGCGTTATTTTATTTTGCGACCTTACTCCAATTTCTTCGATGAGATGCAATATATGAATTGCCTCCTTCGTGGCTTCAGCGAGTCCCATATATTCCGCCTCCGTTGTAGAAAGCGCCACAGTTCGCTGCTTCTTTGATTCCCAACTTACGGCTGCTCCCGACAAGGTGAAAACGTATCCAGTGTACGATCTCCGATCACACAGGCACCCAGCCCAGTCTGAATCCACGAAACCTTCGACATCCTCCTTATTCTTTGAATATTTCAGACCTAGGTTCATTGTCCCTTTCAGATATCGTAGTACTCTTTTAGCGGCCAGCCAATGTTCCTTTGTAAAACCGTTGTTATATTGGCTCAGTGAACTGACCGCGAAACAAATATCCGGTCTTGTCCCCAAAGCTAGGTACATTAATGAACCAATTAACTCGCGGTACGGATACGTTTTGTCTTCTAGTGGTTCGATCGGTTTTATCAGCTTCTGGCTTACGTCAAGTGGAGTCACAGCCGGCTTGCAGTTTTCCATTCCAAAACGCTTCAGTACGTCGCTTACATACTTGGTTTGTGAAATGTATGTTTCTCCTTTTCTTACGTTAAACTCCAGTCCCAAACAATGATGAAGTTTACCTAGATCCTTGATATCGAAACTTTCGCTCAGTGATAATTTAAACTTTTGAATCCAGTCTGGATCATTTGAAGTCACAATTAAGTCGTCGACGTAGGTGATGACCAGTAATACCATCTTCCCTCGTCTAGCCATATATACGCTCGTGTCGCTGGGAAGAACATTCAATCCTAGTTTTCGTAGCTCCTGGCACAACTTTTGTTGCCATTGCCTTCCAGCTTGTTTCAATCCATACAAGGCTCGCTTCAATAGACAAACTTTGTTCCCGGATTTCAATTCTTTTTGCATTTTTATAGCTTCTTTTCTCACATTCAACTCACCTTCATGTGCTAGATCTTTTAGAGATTCTTCAAAAAATTCGGGAGTCTCCATGTAGATTTCTTCTTCAATGGTCCCGTTCAGATATGCAGTTGTTACGTCCAATTGATGCATCTCGAAGTCACGTTCCACTGCCATCGCAATTATGAGTCGAATTGAACTCATACGTGCGACCGATGCAAACGTTTCCCTGAAATCTACTCCCGGACGTTGGGCATATCCCTTTGCCACTAGTCTGGCCTTTCTGCGTTCAAGAGTTCCGTCAGGTAAGTATTTATTTTTTTAAAATAATTTTGCACCCAATCACTCCTCTTTTTTCAGGTCGGTCGACTAGGTTCCAGGTCCCATTCTTCAAGTGGGCTCTGAATTCATCAGCGATAGCAGCTTTCCACTTGGTACTATTTGGGCCTGTAATTGCATCATTTATTTTCAATTCGGTAGTTAATGCATACTCACTGTAATTAAATTCTGTTGCAGTGTTTCCTTCGGGTTCATTGTCGGCTTTTCGTGTTGCATATTCTTTTCGCGGTCTCCCAGGGAGACCTGTACGCACCAAGCGAGGTCTACCTGGTCCTCTGGGTTGTTCGTCTTCTTCGTTTCTCTCGTCATCGACGTCCGCTTCCGCTTCGTCGTGAGTCTCGCGAATTTCAGGATTTACAACTTCTCCGCCTGGTTGTGCATCGTGATCAGGTATCACTATCTCATTTTCAATCGGGTTTATTTCGACTTCCGTTGTCTCACATCCGTTTATCGGTTCCAATTTCATTTCCCTCATCATACTTTCACTCACAAAGTCTTCGTAACTTTTGTTGGTTTGGATCCGATCGAAGAATTTGACGTCCCGTGCAGCCTCAACTCTTCTTTGATCTGGTAGCCAAACTCTGTATGCCTTGGCCGTGTCAGAGTATCCAATGAAGATGCAGTTTCTTCCTCTTTCTTCAAATTTTCCTTTCCCAGGTTTATTGTCCAAGGCGTAAGCTTGGGAACCGAAAATTTTCATGCTAGAAAGATCCGGTTGCTCTCCCATCCACAATTCATATGGACTTTTTTCTCCCACGCTGGACGAAGGGCACCTGTTTCGGATGTAATTTGCTGTCCTCGTTGCTTCAGCCCAAAATGAGGCTGTGAGGTTTGCTTCTATCAACATACATCTTGCAGTCTCGACTAAGGTCCTATTCTTACGTTCAGCCACCCCGTTTTGTTGTGGGGTGTACGGAGTTGTCAATCGTCTTTTGATCCCCTGTTCGTCCAGAAACTCTTGAAATTCTTTGTTGCAGAATTCCGTTCCATTGTCTGACTGTACGGCTTTTATGTGACAACCTGTTTGTTTTTCTACAAGCACTTTATATTCAATAAAAGCTTTTAGAACATCACTTTTGTTCTTTACGAATCTTACCTCGCACCAGCGACTGTAGTCATCGATGAATACTACAAAGTACATGGCACCGCTGATCGATTTTGTCCGCATAGGTCCACACAGATCCATATGCACGATGTTCAGTTTCTCCGAACTGCGATTGGATTGTTTAAATGGTAGACGCGCGAATTTTCCCTTCACGCAGACTTCACATTGACCAAGTCTTATTTCATTGAAACCCCGTTTGTCGATGATTCCCTCACGTGCCATTTTCTTTAGGCTCTGCTCGTTCAGGTGACCCAGTCTTTTGTGCCACAGGTTTAATTTGGAGTCTTGTTGAGTCTCGCTAGTAAGTCTCGCAGTTTCTTCGCTTTCTTGGATGCAGTACAATCCACCCTCTCTCTTGCAGATCATGCTCTGGTTCCCAGATTTGTCTTGAACGACAGCTTTATCTCGATCAAAAATCACGGTAAAACCATTGTCGGTAATTTTACTTACGGAAATTAAGTTTGTCCTCAAGTCTGGAACATGTAGAGTGTTTTTCAGGCTTATCTTCCTTACACAGGTCTCGTCTTTTAACGAAACCTTCAACAAACCTACACCTTTTACCTCAGCGCATGCATTATTCGCCAAGTTCAATCGAGTCTTTGAAGTCCTTGTTAGATTCTGGAAATTGTCCTCGTCACTGCACATGTGTGACGTGCATCCACTATCGAGGCACCACTTAATCGCATCAGATTTTTGTTCTCCCTGCAAAGCGGCTTCATTCTTCACCATCGACACATAGGATGCTTCTTCGACTTGACCAGCACTATCTCGCGAATAGTTCTTCTGATAACATTGCGAAGCTTTGTGTCCAGGACGCCTACATTTGTAGCAAATGAATTTTCTACTTTCGTTCGTAGGTTTATATCCTGGTGGCTCCCCCTTATCCGGAATCTTCTGTATCAATTTCTTATAATGAGTGTTCTTCTTGACCCACATGGCGTTTTCTGGGTTGGTCTCCCGTTTCGGTTGACGTGCTTCGCTTTCCTCGATAATTTTTATTTTCAGCGCTTCTAGTCTCGGCAACTCATCCCTCGACTCTATCGCACATCTGAAATTTTCATAACTAGACGGCAGGCTGTATAATAACATTATCGACAGTAGATCCTCGTTGACCTCGATATCCATTTCTTGCAGCTTATCTACGGTGTCAGAAAATTCTCGAAGATGATTTCGAACGTCCTCACCTTCCGCCATTTTGTATAGCGTCAGACGCTTCAGCAGCGTCGCTTTCCGCGCCGGTCCTTTTGACTGGTAGATCTCTTGCAGCTTTTTCCAGATATCATTTGACGTGATGCACCCTTTTATTTGTTTCAATTCTGCCGGACTTATCGACAGAATCAGGTCCGATCTCGCCTTCCGGTCCGCGGCGTCCCACGTTGCGGCGAACGTGGTCGACGCGGCGTCGGTTTCTACAGGTCTTCGTTTTCCACCACTCACATAGTCCCAAGCATCATTTTTAACTAATAATGCTTCTACTTGTAACTTCCAGGTATCGTAATTGTCCTTTTTCAACGGCTCTATCCTGGCGTGGCTTTGATTACTCATCTTGTCCAAATTTCGCGTACTCGCACACAGCAACAAGACACACTTGGTTTTTACGCGATTCGTCTTTATTCACTTCAATACGAAACTGTATCGTGGCCTGGGCCCATAACCTGTTGGGTTATTTGAATAAAGAACTCGACAAATCCTTTTTGAGTTAAACCACAAAACGAATGTATGTATTTATTTGACGGGCGATACATATTGGTGGAAAAAAGTGAACTGTTTTGTAGCATCTGTTATTGTGATATTGTTTTCTCGAGTGGAATCGAAATACCATATCAATACCTAGTTTACTAGATTGGTTTCCTGGAATGGTACCCGGGCGGCTTGCCCAAATATGGTAAATTTTAACAAAAACGAGTAAAAATCGGCGGAAAAAATGCAAACACATCGTGATGTTTTGTAGTATGAACGAATAAACTTTATTTGTGCGTCGGTGGACCGACACGTACTTGGCTATCCATAGATGCAGTTCGCCCGAGCCGAATTCCAAATTTGCACATGGGGACTAGAAAATTACGCAAGTAGGTACGACAAAATTTAATTTCCTTATAGAAACCGGAGTGAATTTTCTTTTCAATTCAAAGCAGTTGCAATTGGCTGCTCCAAGGACCTAGTTTGAATTACTAAAATGTCTCGTTTAAGAAGATGAGAAATTCGTCGGTTTTTTGTGTGCAATAAATGCATTTCAAGAATTTTGTTCACGTTTTTTTCGGCTCTGAGCCGCGGGAATGTGATTTGAAATGTACCATTCGACTGCATTTCGAAAAACTATCAGATCGACGGAAAAATTTTCTCGATCCGATAAGTAGGAGCTGAGATATCGAAGTTTTACGAAAACCGCAACTAAGCCTGTGCAATTACAGATATCAAATTCCTATTGCACACGAGTACAATGAAGACCTTTATCTACGTGGACAATTTTTTTCCATGAAATTGGTGGCCTGCAGAGCGACATATTCATGGTAAATCACGAGCGTCGCTCATTGTAAGTCACGACACACCGTGAATCGGATCTCGCGAGGAACGCGCGGTCGCCATGCTGTGCGCGAAAGCTCTGCGCGCAAAAGCTCAGCCCTAGCGGTATGACGGGTAGCGATCGGCGCGGCGTCGCGCCGCGTCGTGACGCTCGTGATTTACTTTGAATATGTCGATACGCGGGCCACCAATTTCGTGGAAAAAACTGCACACGATAAGAATTTGATACGTGCAATTTCACAGGCGTGGTTGCAATTTTAATAAGAATTCAATATCTCAGCTCCTATTTATCGGATTGGGAAAGTTTTTTTGCTGAGTCGTTCGTTTTGCGACATGCAATCGTGAGGTATAGTTCGGATCACGTTTCTGTTGCTCGGAGCCCAAAAAATGGAGGTACACATTTTTGCGAATCGTGTATTGCAAGAAAAACGGCAATACTTTTGAGTTAATAAAAAAAGGTCGTTTCAATAATTCAACTCGTTTCGATAATTCGAACGAGGTCGTTGGAGCTACCAATTGCGATTGGTTTAGATTGGAAGAAAAATTCACTCCGGTTTCTGTAAGGGAATCAGATTTTTCCGCGCTTGCGTAATTTACACCCTGCAAATTTGCAAATTTCGAATTCAGCTCGAGCGGACTGCTTCTATGCATATCCAAGTACATTTTGGTCTATCGACATAAAAATAAGGTTTGTTCGCTCGTACTAAAATACAGCACGATGTGTTTGCATTTCTTCGGATGATTTTTACGCGTTTTGGATCGCAAAACTGATTTTGCGAATTTTTGCAAGTACATTACTTACCACTAAACGTTTTTATGTGTGACTGCCTCGCTGCGAGGTATTTGAAGAAAAGTGAAAAAAGCGCGTTGTGCGAGCTTTACTGCCAGCCACGTGCACGTGCCTCGTGATCTAACAAATGGATTGAAGCAGGTATTTTGAGTCACTCGAGTTGTCTGAAAAAGTTTCTCAATTCTGTGCGACTACATGTCTCTTCGACTATCTAGAGAAAAGATATCGTCTTGACTCGCTTCACTTCCAAGCCTTGACTCAGAAATCTGAAACTGCCGACGAAAACTTATAACAAAGGCTTTGTTTTTCTAATTTTTTTGTTTCATTGACTTCGGAATTTCAAGTAGATACGTTCGATCGGTTATGCCTATTGCAAAAAAAAGCATAGGAACTTTTTTGCCTTCGCTACCAATTACGCGTAGGGGTCTCTGGGGCCAAGCTTTTTGATCAAGTCGGGAGTGGCTCAATCGAAGCAGAGCGAGCTCCTGATTTGTTATCGATACCGTCTGAGGAGAAGAAGTAAGATATTCATATGTCGATGATTCGCAGAAACTCGTAATACCTATTCTCGTGCTTTTTTTTGGTCGAAGATCTTGAGACTCTTGCGACGCGAAAAAAGGTTAGTAGCGACACATTCGCAATGGTGGCCTATAAATCCATCTCATTGAATGCGGAAAAAAAGCGTGGACAGATTCGTCAAACTTGTACAACCCTTCGAATAATATATCTGTTCGCTGACAGATGATATTGGCTGAGGAAAACGTGTATTTCCTTTTTTACACGAGTACAGTCTTCATTCAAATTATTGTGCATATCTCTTGTCACCGGTGCTAAAAACGAGGCTTTTTGACACGCATGAAACGATGGTGAACTCGAGTGTGTTCGCGTTTTAAACTAGAACAGAAAGTAAAATTCAATAGTTAATGTTTCAGAGCTCGGATTTCTGAATTCAATTTATCTCACAATTTATTGGTAGGCAAATTTTCTTCGCTCGTACCGTTGCATCGCTGCAGAACATCAGAAGAATCGATTCTTTCTCTGTACGAAAACTTAGTATAGAGGGTTGAGAATCGTGTGCTGGAAGATTCTGGCCGGAATGAGTTTCTTTGTTATCGCAGTTAATAATTGTATTGGTACCGTGATTTGTCGCCTAAGCAGAGGGAACGAGAAAAGGTGATTCTGCCAATAGAAATAGGCGTAGACTCAGCTAGAAGTGCGACGTGTATTCGAAGGTCAGGAATTAACGTCCGTAGAAACCGCGAAAGCTCGGCGAATCCTTTCCGAAGTGTTCGATATATCTGGAAAGGTTTTTCTTGCATTTTGTTTTCTTGTTTGATAGAGAAACTGGAAACCTCTTCAAAAATAGACTTCCACGCGCCTAAAACTCACCATAAAGTCAACCATAAAAGCTTTTTTTTCGAACAAAATTACAGGTAAACAGAGTGGGTGATTAAGATGAAGAAAAAGGTTTTTAACCTATAAAAGTAACGTCTCAGGGTCAAGAAGAGGAAATTTTTCTTATCGTTTTCTCGAGGGGCGCCGGAGAGAAAACATTTTTTTGGGGAGTTTCGCCAAAATAGTGGTGAATTTGTTCGAGGTAATACAAAAGTAAACCGATCTAATGGTTGAAAGCTGGATAAATTAGTTACCGATTTAGGGCGGATGTCGTACACCGCCCTACCCTATGTAGGGGAGACCGGGGCACTACGGACTCCCCTGGGCACACCGGACTGCCTCAAAAGTGGGCAGAGTCCGGGGCACAGCGGACCCCTCAAAAATTTGCGGAAACCGGGGGGTACAACGGACCCTTCAAATATTTGCTAAAAAAAGCCATATATCTCAAATTTTATAAAATTTAGAGTTTTCGAGCAATTTCTGAACAAAGTAGAGTATTTCGTGAGATGAATAAGACGTTTTAAAAAATATAAGTATTCGTTTTATTTAACTTGAAATTAACAATGAACACGATCATGTTTATACCTCCCAATGTCTTCGTTTCTATGAAAGTAGAAAGTACAAGTTCATTTGACAAAAAAACATTTTTTTGCTAGGGGGTCCGTTGTGCCCCGGACTTTTGTTGTTGAATTATCGCAAACCAATTATGAATTTGTTCAATATATAAGCCAAAACAACTTTTACTCACTAGTCAAAAACGACAAAAAATAATTCACGGGCTTAAGGGGTTCGTCGTGCCCCGGTCTCCCCTGTAAAAAAATGGAATGTCTTGTAAATACCCGAAGGTATAGTCGTACACGTATAACGCGTGTAATGCTTGTATATCTACGCGTAATGGCACTTTATTGGACATACATATCTGACTAACGTTCATGTACCTTATCAGGTTTCAATCTGATGGGTGAATCGCTTCCATTATGAGTCACCGACGCAGCGTTATGTCATTTAGCAAGCGCAAGGAGGGTTTCCAGCTCGTTGGGTTGAAAAAGAATCGACTTTGTTGCTCACATATCGACAAAGCTTGAATTTTCCCTACATATGACAAGAATTCCGAGACTAAATTTCGAACGAACAGAAGTTTCCGAAAATTGAAGCATCGCAGCGAATAATTCGTGCTTATTCCTAGAAATCGTTTTCTTGTCAGAAAATGTCGCGTGCTTTCTTCCCATGTCGAATGTCATTTTTTCACGTCGACTGTTCGGGAGCTGACATTGTACCGTTCGAGGTAGCGGTAGTCGTAAAACGTTTCGAGATGGATTCTCCTGAAATGTTATGGGCACGTTTATTGAACTGATAATAGAATTTATCGTCGACGCGGTGGAAAAAGATCCCAACTCATATTTTACTGTCTGAAGCACACTTACTCAAACTACGCCTGGAAAACGTTCGAGTTCAGAACTTCTAGTTCAGAATCTGATGGAAAAAGATGTGAAGTCCGAAAATTTGTCTAAGAACAATACAACTCGGCGCAAATATTTTTCTCTCCAGTATTAAGTTAGTAGCATCGTCAATACTTCAATTATACAGTCTATTAGAAAATTCTGGAAACGGTCTAATATCTCGAAAACGAAACGTTTCTCAAAAGAATGTTCTCCACCAATGTTGTAGGGTTTAAAAATTCCTATTCAATGATCATATCCGTTTGACCTTGAATAGATTCGTCAAGGAGAGATTGAACTCAGCGTGATTTTTTGAAATGGAACATTCCATATTTTATGGCACAATATTAAAGATGGCGGCGAGACGTTTCTAAAACGCTACTTGAAAACTTATTTTTGTTGAGATTTGCCTGAGTTATGAGCTTTGGAACTTACGGTGCCGCGGTATGCCGCCAGCATTAGTGCCGACCATGCGCTCCATCTTGGATAACACTAATGCTGACGGCACCGTAAGTTCTAAGGCTCGTAACTCAGGAAATCCTCAACGAAAATAGGGTTTCAAGTAGTGTTTTGGAAACCTCCTGCTGTCATCTTTAACATTGGGTCATAAAAAATAGGGTGCTCTACTTTAAAAAATGATCTTGGTTTTGCTCTCTCCTTGACGCCTCTGTTTAAGGTCAAATGAATATGATCGTTAAATAGAACATTAAAAACTCTACAACATTGGTCGGAAACATTTTTCTGAGAATCGTTTCCTTTTCGAGATATTCGACCGTTTCCAGACTTTTTCATCACTCTGTATATCAACTGGCCCTGTTACGAGGTGTTAACCTGATTCGATGCAGTGCCGAGTCATCTGGATGTAGGCACAGGTCCGTACGCCAAAATGGGAAACGAGAGTCCGTTACGGAGACCCTGTTCCGTTTGGTCTTCAGATCTGTCCCTGCTTTCGACCAATTTTACACTGTTAAATTAAATTGCTTGAGTTGTTAAAATCTATACCAGCAGAGGTTTCTCAAGGGCGCTCATTGCGATTTCCTTAGGTACCTGATTTTACGTAACTTACTTTCAACAAAACAGGATGTGATTGCTTAAAATATTCACGCATAATGAATGAGAAAATTATAATCAGCACCTTTGAAAATCGACGTTAGCAATTCAAGACCTTATAGCAAGGATAATTATTATGAAAGCGAAGCATCGACCATGCTCTCTGATCAACTCTTAGATCTCCAGCGGACAACCCTCACGCTGAGATGGAAAATTTGTGTGAAAACATTTTGGAAGCAAACATAATTTAAAACGTGTCCAAAGCGAAATTCCAATCAATGTGCTCCGGAAAGTACTATAAAAAGTACTATTTATCGTGAACAAAATGCAATATACCCGAGTCTTCGCGACTAACTTGCGTAAGAGCATATTTTTGAGGTAACAAAAAAGAACGATCTCCATATTCGAGTGTAAATTCCTGTAAATGTCGAAAAATGCTCTATAATTTTTGAGTATTATATTGAGAATCTGCTGTTGTGCCATATACAACATATTATCCTGGAAAGTATGAGCAATGTGCTGAAAGTCGACCATCTGGTAAAATGAATGGAAACTCTGTGTTCGAGCCTAAAAGAAAAGGATTTTCGTTCCTTCGCGACTCTATTTGAAAATGAGATCCCCGCAGATATTGCGCCATTTCTATTCAAATGATTCGGAATCGTGTTTTCTGAATACGTAATACGGACAAAGGCCGATTGTTGCTCGCGAAAAAGTATCCTGTATTCGATTTGTTGGATGCTTTACCCTTTCGAAATATCGTTTTTGATCGCTTTCGATTAAATTGTTCTTAAACATTATCATGAATTATGCTTTGAGGTGGCTTCGTCGTTTTTAGTATCGTAGCAAGTGAGGGGCACCATAAGGGCACGCGTGTCTTGAATGGTTATTGCCGGTTTTTTCGTCATAGGTATACTTATTACAGCCATACCTAAGTAAAAGAGTGAAAGGTCGCAAAAAATGTACTAGAAAAAATGTTTGTAGAAATTTAAAAGTTCTAATCACAGTAGCAGAAAGGAATAATTTTCGTATCCTACTCGTTTCTCGTAATTTTCTCAAAATTCAAGTCGTCAACCCTATGTTTTCCTGCAACTAAAATATTCTTTGGAAGAAATGCTATTAATGTAAATTTCATTTTCCAAAGTCTGTCGTTTCATTCCGGAGTTGTGGTCGATTTTGTAATTTTGTTCGTAAGACTACGCGTTAAATTAAGAATTTTCCGGTAGCGATTTTTTCGAAAATTAATTCATCAACCGTGGTATTTCTTGACTGCAAATGAATCTGACATACTCTATTGACATCGTACCTAAATTTCACAGATTTCTGTCGTTTATTTCGAGAGTGACCACACCGCCGTAAAGACAGCACAAAAACTTGGTATGATATTTAAAATAAAACGATTGCACAACGGTTGAGAAAAATTGGTCAAAAATATCTGTTTATCGCGTTTTTGATCATTTCTAACTTGATCATCGTATCGAAGTATATTTCATAAGTCATTTCGATAAAATACGACTCGTAACGGCGAGTTGTTATGATAATTTCATTAGATCCTACTCGGAGGTTTGCTGATTTGTTTTACAGTCGTATTCTGTGTACAAAATGTGAAACGATGTGCGAAATTCGTCACGATGCAGCCATATTTTTTTCGTCTAAAAACTGCTATCTGCTCGATCATCGAATGTGAGCTGGACACGATCGCCTGAAATGTGAAACTCGTTTGTGAGCCATTCCGCCAAATCCTGTACGCAAATCCGGCCTCAAAATTTTTGGCAATTTTTTGATGACTTCGTCGCATTATTTAGGGGTTGACTAAGATATTTCTCGAGTATGAAAGATCTCTGAATTGAGTTAATAGGAGTTTTCGTAATTATTCGATTGTGCTAAAAAAACATTAAAATTTATTTAAATGGTTGAAAAAATGCCTTGAATTTTTTTTAAAAATATCATTCTGCATCGTAAATTTTCTCAATTTTTCGAAAAAGATGATTTTCTTCTCCCTCGTCAATTTGAGCACCAAATTCAAAAAATATAACTAAAAATGTCACTGTCACCGTTTTTTGAAAGTTGGATTTTTTTTGAAAATTCATAAAGTTTTCGAGCTCTTGCTGTACAATTGTTATTCGGCTGGGAGAATATTTAGAAATCTGGTGAAAATATTTCTACATTATTTTGACACGTTGATTATTCATAAAGTAGGCCTGAAATTCCATTGTTATTTTCTCTCTGGGTTTTGTTGATATTGAATGTGGGCGTACGATAAAATGCGTTTGATACGGATATGGCTGTAATAATCCGGTACTCGGAATTCGTAAGAAAATGGCAGAAGGTCTTTTCCTTTGTCCGCATTCACATTTAGTATTTATGAATCATAGCGATTTCGAGATCAAAGGAAATTCTTGCTATATTTCGCAGCGGTATGCGACAAAGCAGCGGATGTCGATGGAATCGTCGCTGTTTCGGGTATCTGAGAGGATGCTCGTCGTGAAAGGTTACTTTTCATCCGTTAGTGAATGATTTCTTTCCTCGAAATTCTCCTTTCAGGTATCTGAAGCATTGCCCGATTGGAACACGACCGCGCGATTTTAATTAGGATTTTGATGGTGTAATTTTTTCAGTCAAAATACCAAAACTGATAAATTGACTCGGGCAAGAAAATGTCTTGAAACGTATTTAGGAGTAAAAACCGTTTTAATTTTCGATTTTTGCCTGCGATGAAAACACGCTAGACGTTCTCTTCGGTTTTCGCGTTATTCTATCGCTCATAATGCTGTTTCGTCGAATTTGCCATGATGAATAATAAAGCGCGCTGAAAAAAAAGGATAGCTGCGGTAACCATTTTCTGGTTAGTCCCCGCGTGCTAGATGATCGTGCTCCGTATCCTAGTAGTATCGTGAGTCGAACCGTCTTGGATAGACGCGGCAACTATCTATCAGTTAGCTGGCGTTAGATGGGGACTGTGGCTATCCGGCATACTAATACTACACGTGGAATAGATAGATAAAATGCACGTTTATCGATGTGTATTTTTTTAGTCGTATCTGCCTGTTATTTCTCTCAACTTGAGAATCTACTTGCCGTGCAGGACAATATGTTCGAAGCGTGGCAATGGAATCGTTAAAAAATAAATATGGTTATCGCGCTTTCGACACAGAAATTCTATCATACGCGCACCAATCCAGCCGTGCGAAGTATTTCGCGGTTGCCTGCAGCCGAACGCTTGCGGCTGAAATTTATAAATCGAGCTATCGGAGTCCAATTATCGTTAGACGAATAGGCACCCTCCAGCCTGTTCGATTCGTCTCGCGCCATTAAAGCCCCATTCCATCAGATGGAATTTGCTTAACCGTAGTTTGGCAAGAGAGGTCGACTTGGTGGCTGAAATGGCACCGCCCGAGTGTTGCTGTCAAAACCTAAACTAACCGCGTTGGCCTGAATCGACATACGACATAGATACATCAATACAATTGCTTTCTTGTCATTTCAACTTTATTTTTCGTCGATGAGGTAGAAAAACAAAATCGAGGCTAGAAGCACGACCAGCGATCAAACGTCACTTATTTGTATTTCTGACTTCGTTGAAGAAAACATTGCAGCTTGATTTTGCAAGCACCCTAACTCTATCAAATAGTTTTACATGAATCCACGAAGGAGCATTCTCTGTGATGACGGAGGAGCTGATAGCATAGCATGGCGATATTACGCGAAGCTATTCAGAATTCATGGAATCAGTGATCGAAACTAGAGAACTTTCTGGAGTCGAAGATGAACGAAGTATTCTCGCGAACGATTTCCGTCCTCTGCGTCAAGTGATACGAGGCAAATGAACAAAGCTACAGACACGAGTACAACTTCGTATAAGCGGATGCATCGCAACCTGTTATCCATGGAAGAAATAACCGAAATCATGGTGGTAAAAAAGGCCAACGTTTGTACGTGTGACGCCTAACTTCGACTCTGCCATGGAGATTCTCGCATTTGCGAGATATGTAGTCAGGTTGGCTTGCTAAGTGCTGACTGAGATTGTTTGGTCATAGCAAACGGGGAGACGTCACCGTGTGACAGCCTAGGAGATTGCGTCTGAATTTTACTCTGGCTGAGTTGATCTAGGATAAACGATTCACGGAGAATACATAAACAAAGGACTGACTAGGAGAGGGTAACGAATAGAGTTGGCACGAGGGAAAGTGATCGGAGGCGTACCTAAACGGCGCTGAGATACAGTTACGATCGATGAAGAGAAATGATAGCACGAGGGGGGTGAATTGAATTCGAGTTCGAACGATTTCCCCTTTCTTGCCTATACACCATACTCACCTTCGCAACGACCGATCGGCACGTGACATCGGAACGCTCGACAAGTAAAGAACGAATTCTTCGGGCTCTGATTTGACGCGCACGCATTCCAATTCGACGTCGATGCTCGTTCATTCGGAAATACGAGGTACCTACCCGAGGGACGATTTTGTTTCGACAATTGGATATGCGGCGAGCGACGGATTCTACCCTGATAAAATAGCGGGATGAATGCTGAGCTAGGTAGCGCGTAGTTACAAGGAGCGACGTGCAACGGAATATGTTGCTTGGGTGAGAAAACACGAAAGGAAAAAGTTCTTTCGGGAAATCATAACTCTTATTGTTTATTTTTATGAAGTACTAATCGGAATTAGACCATCAAGGCCAAAGCAGAAGCTGGGATAAATGGCATCGAACTAACTGTGCTATTCTCAGGCAAATGGGAAAAATACCAGAGTTTCTTATTTTGCCATTTGCAATTGTTTATAGAAAATTGGTTGAACAAATTGCGAGGAAAGTTGTTGTTTTGAAAAACTGATTGCACTAATCGATTCTACGGGAAACATTATGACGAAAGCTTGTATAACACTTTTTTGGCAAAGTTCGGTTTGTTACCGTGAAACTATTATCAACAATTGAATTTCTCAGCATGGAAATAATGAGGATTGAATTATCGTCACAATTTTTATCATAGACTCGATCGGTGCGATCAGTTTGTCGAAACAATAACCTTTATTATAATGTTTCTGAATAATTTTATACGAACAATTGTAGATGACAGATAAAAGACACGAGTTTTTCCATTTGCCTATGAGTGGTATAGTTAGTGTGATGCTATTTGATCGAGTTCTTGCCTGGACTTTAATGGGTCGAGAAAAAAATACTCTCATGTTGGAATATCCAGGTCAACCTTTTTATTAAACGTACGACTCGGGAAATCAGGTCTTCTAATGGCTGAATTAAGTTTCCGCCCCCCAGCGGCCTCGAATTTCGTCGCGGACCCTCATTAAAGGCTTAAGTCAGCTTAAGAAAACCTTGATATTCCGCCCCGGGCCGGCTCAAAACAATCTTATGATTCTGCCCCGGAATAGTTTAGAATAATCTTAGGCGCTCGTTCATAGCCTGTATGGAATGTATACGACCTAATTGTTTGTCAAACATAAATGAATACAATCAACAATTAGAAACTAGAAAAGAAAATAATCTTCAGTAGTCTTTCCATTTGTAGAGAATAAATCAATACCGTCATAATGAAGTGCTATGGATGAAAATAATCTATGGCTGCTTTTTATGCTTCCAAGAATCTGATGTATGCCAATCATTTACACAGCAATGCTTTTCAGGTGCTTATTGTGAACTCCCTTACGAGTCATAATAGGCACTAGGTAGGTATATATTCAGGGAATCAATCGACTCAGCACACCACAATACACCACACCAGACCACGCACCACACTACACACCACACCACACACCAAACCACACACCGCACCACACCACACACCACACCAAACATCACACCACACCAAACATCACACCACACACCACACCACACACCACACCACACACCACACCATACGCCACACCATACGTCACACCACACACTACACCACACACCACACCACACATCCCACCACACACCACACCAAGCATCGCACCACACACCACACCACACATCACACCACACAGCACACACCACACACCACACCACACCACACCACACCTCACCATACCACACCGCACCACACCACACCACACCACACCACACCTCACCATACTACACCACACCACACCACACACCACACCACACGACACACAAGATCATACCACATCCCTTATGCGATAAGTTGATAGGTACCTTTGTACCTCCTTAACAATAGAATGCGATAAGTCGATCGCTGCCGCATATTAATAATATCTGAAAGTTTGAAGCCAACTTGGGGCGGAATGCTATGATTTTCTTAAGCCGACCTAAGCCTTCGATGAAGGTACGGGGCGGAAACTCAGTCACCCGTTCTGATACGTACATTGATAAATAAATATAAATTTCACGTGAATATTTTTTCCCCATCATCTTGATTTGTTTATTCCAAGTTTCTGGATCTTCAAGATCTTTTGCATCCATATTTCTAACCAAAACATTCGCTGTAGTGTTCTAGGTAATGATTTTGAATAGAGTACGACTTAGGTGCCACAGAATATCTTTCCAAAGTTCATTGGCATTATTAATCATTAAAAAACAACAGCCACTAGTTTAAATAGTAAAATAGCTACAATTTTCTTTAAAAAAATCATCGATACTTGATGAGGATGATATTTAACGTGAAAGCATAGTATTGCGAATTACTGCATAAAATAACGTAAATAAAAATTCTTAGAATAACTACAAAACCAGTAAGAGAGCACGCATCATCATTTTTTAAATACGACATTTTGAAAGCGCGAATTGAGGCTATCGAAGCATGATCAGTCGTGTATGGTACAGGGAAAATGCTTGTGCCGGCACAAAAAATGAGTCGTAAGCGAATTCACAATCGCCGAAGAGAAAGCGGTAGAGGAAGAGCAGGCGAAAAAAGTTTGAATGTTTGTTCGATGAGATCCAAGGACTCGTGCTCCTGTGTGGCCATCCAAATATGTATACAAGCTGCTGTGGATACAATGGGGCGAAATGACAACCCCAGAACCGGGGTGCAGCGTCCGTTCATTAGGAATGGGAAAGTGCAGTAAACACAAATATTAAGGTAACTGCTAGGTAATACGTGGCTGAGAAAACTTGAACTAGAATGAAACGAAAGATACATACTTAAATGTATATAGTGATTCTACGTCAAAAGAGCTTTTCAGTGGCAAATTCTTCGGCTTTACCTTGAATATCGCGCTAGCAACAATGTTCTAAAATCTACCGGCAACGCCGTGAAAGGCGGATCGTGCTGTGTTGGTAGAGAGGAATTCGATTTTGAATTCCAGTGGTCCGCTTTGACCTTGTCGCATCAGCTGGTCGGAACGTAAAACAGAAGGCGAGATAAGGTCAAACTGATATCAGTACCTTGGTAAGTTAAGCGAACGCCAAGTACGACATTCTGTGCCGAAATGCTAGTATTTGAGATATAAGAAAGTAAACGGAGAAATGGCCACATTTTCTCTCATCGATTACAAACGTCGGATCTGCGTTCATTGCTCTTCGCAGTTTCCGTTCATTTTCAGTCGATTCATCGGAGTAGATGGGCTCTGCGTAGTCGAAGTAAGGTAGGACTGGAGACTTGATTAACGTTAGTCCGGAATCGTGGATATCGCGCCCTTAGTTTTTCAAATACGTGCCCATCCTGGCTTCGTAGCATATATGCTCAAATAGAATAACATTCTAAATTTTCACGCGAATAGAAACGACGTTCGTATATAATAATTTATGTGGATAATGAGTCTAAAATAAATGAATAGGAACACGTGACCTGGGCTGATAGGGATTCCAGTTGGAGATTTCTCAATTCGATAAACAAATGTCCATATTTTGGTTGAATTTAGGAGATTCGATTCAATATAACCTCAGATAAGGTTGATTATTCCACGAGGCAATTTGAGAAAGAAGGTTTGCTAGCTTCATTTCTGAGTGTCATAAATAAGTGCCAAATATTTTTTCACTTACCACGACACGATAATCGGAGGACAGTTTTCACGACAACAAGCCTTCCATTTTAGGCAAAAAGTTGTTTTGTTTCGAAACAAAAAAAAAATCGAAGATAAAATGGCATTGAAATGAAAAAAAAATTGGTTTTTGTTCTAAAATTTTTATTCATTTAAATAACTAAAAAAACCACTCGTCAAATCGTAATCGAGATCTAATTAGGTCCAAATCCCATTAAGGTGCGTCGATGCGGAAGAGCAATTTTGATTCTCATCGTTTATGGAGGAGAAATCGTAGCACAAAGTTTTGCTCTCTCTCTCTCTCTCTCACACGCACACATACGCACACACACACACACACACACACACACACACACACACACACACACATGTTTCTGAAAATGTCGGAGGAAGATTCTAGAAGATTTCGGGATTCGGGATCATTACAATAAATTCGGTTTGGATCGAGAAGTTAATATCAGTATAAAAAATTCAATATGGCGGATCTAGAATGGCTAACTCGGAATGGTTTACGAATATTGTAATATTTGTTTAACATCAGAAAAACTGTATACATGGATTTCTTGGTAACTAGATACGAATTTGAAATATATCTTCATAATTCAATACGGCGGATCTAGAACGTGACGAATAATGAAAGAAACTCAAAAACTCAACCTACAATCTCTAAATTGCACCCTTCAGGGTTAGAAATCACGTGAAATGAATCTTACCTTTGAATCAAACACTCTGATGAACATTGTCCAACACGTTGATAAAATTTTTTAAAAAACTCAAAAATCTAGCCCCAGCTCTAACTTTTGATTTCTTCGGGGGGATAAAATTGCAAAAATAACCCCTGGAATCGACTCAGAGACGGGAAACTTATGTGCCAAATATTGCGTAATTTGGTAAAGCATTCAAGGCTACCAGTTTTGGTGTGAAGAAATTACCCCTATTAGACGATTCACTGCCACTCGATTCACAAACAATGCTTGTTGATTCACAATATGTTCCATGTATAGTGAGGCTTATAATTGTCATCGGCAGTAACACGTTTAATGACTAAATCATTTGGAGGAATCGATGGTAGAAGGGCGGTATTACATCGGCTTACGAAATTGCGCATGCCTGCGCACATAGCATGGATTTTACGACTGTCAATAATGACAAGGCTGTTGCGTGTAATGATTCGCGTTTAATTTGAAGACAACGTTTGCGTTTCCCGCGCCAAGGAAATATCCTAGAGAAAGCGCTTCCCTACGTTTGTCAGCACCTGAATCTTTCTACCAAGCTAACGGCGTGGAGCAAACGAGTGGCAGGAGAAAAAGGCGGCGAAAAGCGGGCAACGAATTGGAAATTGGACGACGTAAGCGCTTATATTTACCATCAAATAATCTGCCACCTTGAACTTAGCCGATCAGACGAACCTTCGGCGCACTCTTTATAATCGTGCTCACGAACAACTAATAGCAAAATCATATCAGTTTATAGATGACACGGAGAGCTCCCATATACGTGTGCGTGTGATTTTGTAAAGGTATCTCGTTACGTTCGATATTACTTTGGGTTTATAAGAACGCGCATTCAATAATATTATATTTGTTACCGAGTATTCGCCTCCTGATTTCTTTATTTAACTTCGAGAATCTACCGTTTTGCTGAGCTACCCGTGGTATTCGGTTTCCCCTTCTATTTCCATTGGTCTCTTATAAGTATAAAATTATTACATGCGTAGAACGTAAGTGTTGACAATTTGGAAATCCGAATCTATTTAATCAAATTTCCACAACGACATTTGGTGTACAGCAAGATCGCCAATTTTCCGCATAGACGATACATGGTGCGGCAGGCAATGTTGGAAGCGGGTAAGCGTCTCCCCCACTCCGAGCAATATTTCTCTTCTTGCCGGTCAAACCACGCGCTGATTGGTGTGATTATTAAATTGTGAATCGTGATTTATGGGAAAACTACTGATCCGATTTTCAAGTGATATAGCACTTTTTGTAGGTATAGATAGTATTTGTATTTTTGTGAGTTCTAGTTGCGGGAATTAACGGAGGTTAACTAATTTTTCGACGTACATGTCGGTATGACAAGGTCAGAAATTATGATCGGCAGAGTCAACGACTTTGGAAGTCCGTGCAGGACTGTAAAATCTCTATCTCGAGGTAAAGAATTTGCCATCTTAGGTCGAAATCGCCTCTAGGAAACGTATTGAATGATAGATATGTAGAGAGTCAACGAAGGCGAGCGACAGATGAGACGAATGATTGAATATTGGCCGATCGTATCGAATGCCGCTCAACGTCAACTCTCTGGAAATTGGAAGAAATCGATTACAGGCTTGGGTCAGAAGTTCATCGTTCGAGAGGATAATAATGATATTCAAGGAAATTCTCAATTCAGACAAGTTCGAGATTATATCACCAGAGATGAAAACAATTCGGAATTCCACAGCGATGGCTACTTTGTGCGCCGAGCAATATAATTCTG
Organism: Arge pagana; assembly: GCA_963969455.1. NCBI lineage: Eukaryota > Metazoa > Arthropoda > Insecta > Hymenoptera > Argidae > Arge > Arge pagana. Next base: position 14,992,078 of record OZ018310.1, on the reverse strand, counting down.
GCGAATAAAGAGAATCGCCTGGGCAGTATAAGAAATACTTTTCTTCCGCGGCTGCTTCTAAATTTACAGTTTTCAATTATTTGTAGGATTTGAATTATTTCTAGGATTTTTTACACAGCTTAACCGAAATATTATAATACATGCACCAAAACTACAATATACTCGCCGAGAATAGATTGTGCTAGAAATAGAAGGCAAAACTTCTGTTTTCCAGTGCAAGATGTGTCGACAATTTTGCGTCAGCCTATTTTGCTCCCCTCTGGGTACGATTTGTCGCGGAAGTAAACAAGCTCCAGTTACTGATTGTGAAGATGTAATTTTTTATTTAACTTTACGAGGGCAGATGTGAAACGAGAATCAGCGTGATGAAAAGAGGACAACGCTCGTTATAAATTCTCGTCGATAACGAGGTAACGCCGTGGACGCGTCGCATTATACCGCTATAAAACGGAGAATGTAACAATCTCAGCATTATATGCCTGTGTCGTAACAAACACTGTAGCCCATTATCGGACTATGTCGGTCGAGAACCCGTTTATTATCATGCATAAATGAAAACAAAGTTGAACGTTTCACTTTGAGAATCCGAGTCTACTACTCCCCTCCCAGTTTTCTCGTCGCCGAAGTGACGTACATCGAACGATGATATCCCATATGTAGTGGTGGAAAGAAATATATAACACAAAGGTAACGCTTGTGAGATGTGAAACTTTATTGCTTTAAGTAAAAGCAAGAAATATCAGCATTGAATCTGTCGCGGAAGACACTAATGATGAATGATTACGGAATGAGTTGGGGTATAGTTTCGTAAACCGTAAACGAGGGAACGGACTGAAACCTTGTACAGACCTTTCTTTTGGCATTCTAAGATGAACCCCTAGAAGGATTTTTCGCGACTCATAACAGTTTTCTGGCAATCGAGTTGTTTAATTTTTTTGAGATATTTGATCGCTAGTTTGTTTCGGTTGGGTTCGTTTCTTCAATTGCCTTGTGTTTTTTCACGGAAGCTCTTTCATTTGAGCTCATTAAATCCTTAGCTCAGCTTAAAAAAAACCCCAACCTGGACCGACTCAAAATAAACTTAGGACTCCGTCCGTGGTCTGTGTGTATGTGACGTGAATATTTGTCAAAAATATATCTATACGGTATTGATGTGGTGTGGTGTGGTGTGGTGTCGTCGTGGTGTGGTGTGGTATATTGTGGTGTGGTGTAGTGTGGTGTGGTGTAGTGTGGTGTGGTATGGTCTGATATGGCGTGGTGTGGTGTGGTTTGGTGTGGTCTGGTGTGGTATGGTGTGGCGCCGTCGTGGTGTGGTGCAATGTGGTATGGTATGGTATCGTATGATGTCATGTGCTGTGGTGTAGTGTGATGTGGTGTGGTGTCGTGTGGTGTGGTGTCGTGTGGTGTGGTGTGGTATAGTGACGTGCTGCCGTGGTGTGGTGTGGCGTGGTGTGGTATATTGTGGTGTAGTTTGGTGTGGTGTGGTGTGGTGTGATTTGGTGTGATGTGGTGTGGTGTGGTATAGTGTGGTGTAAAAAATATGTCTGGTGCAAAATTCACTGATTTTTTTTCTCTTCTAAATGATTGCTTGGAGCACACAAGGACATCGTCTATCTAGGCAACAGCGCTTCATATTCCTGAACATTTCGGAAAAAGTATCTTTCGTCAAATCTTTCTATCTCGGACGCCACAAAAACTCGCACACGTGATCAGCTATGGTACTAGCATGAATATCATGTCTGGACAACACTCAGCGTGTCCATCTCCAAGACGATTCTATGTTTTGCGTATAAGCACTTATTTCGGTGTCAACAGATTCAACGGAGTGATTTACGGTGACGTGCTTCAACCCCTGATGGACATCGTTGAAATGGCTAGTTTGACAAAATAAGTATATTTTCTAATGAATGAATCTAGAGTCAGCTGGCATGATATGAATTTCCTGTCAGACTCGTGTATTTTAACCAATTTTTTTGATAGGATACAATATACATCGCACGCGTCCCAAATCGAAAAGCGATTTTCCGAAATGGGTAAAACAAAGTCGCGAGTATACGAATAATGGTACAAAATTGGCGTAAGATAACTCATTGTATAATATTTTAATCGGAGTTCTGAGCAAGAACTGAAAACAGAGAGATTTTGTTCAAACTTTGTAGATGAGTAGCAATATATGGAGAATATGAAAATATGTAAATTATTCAAAATATGCCCAATAGTTCGATTTTCCAATAATACTACGCGTTCATTTTTTAATAATTTTTCTCATAAACGAGCTTCCTAGAAATGGCAAAACTTTCACAGCAAGCTGAGACGATAAATTGCTACATATCTACAAAGTTTGGACGAAATCTCTCTGTTTTCAGTTTTTGGGCAGAACTCCCTCGATCGTAATACGAACATCGACACTTACCCATCTCAGTAAAATACGAATAAAAATAACCAAATAAATCATCACAAGAACCGAAACGAGAAAGTAATCGATATCAACGTACAATAGTAGACAAACAACGCCAACGAGTTTCTCATTCGAATGGAGTAATTTTTTCCTCCCGTGACGTCCGTCGTTAATTGATGACCGGGCTAATTTAGCACTCTGTGCCGCCAACAAAATTGTCCGGCTTCGTATCAATCACAGTTTCTATTTATTGCCTGCCTCTCCCTGCTTGCCTGATTTTGTTGAATATTCGGAATATATTCTTTGCGCTTTTCACCCCAACATCCCATCGACGATAGACCAATGAGAACACGCGTCCCATTGTGAATTTGGAAAAAGGAAGGGATTATCAAAGCTTGGGGTTCCGAGTGGTTCGAGGAGTGTCCAAAGTTGAGAAGCGGCGAGATCAGCGCAGAAAAAGCTCGGACCCTGCTAACATCCATGCTAACAATAAGGGTCTATCAAGAATGCCGTTTCCAACTTCTACGTCAGCTGCCACCGATGTCGTACGGAGCATGCGACGTTTACTTTCTTCCGGATGAAAGTATCAATAGGCATCATAATACCATAATACAGTTATTGTTGTGTTGCGATGTGCACATTAACGTTCGAATGAAGGACTTGACTCGAGTATCCTCATCGTCTAGAATATGGTAAAATTTGATCGATTCGACAAATCAAGCCCACGACATCATTTTGACCAACAAAGTTGGTTTTTTGTACGAACTTTGTTTTCAGCTACAGTATATCAAGTTGCAGTTATTACAGGTTAATATTTGTTGTATTTCGACTGACTTATATTTCAGCCCTCCATCGAATCGAGCCACCGACGATCGAGCCTTCGAACCCACTCGAAAAATTCGTCTCGAAGCAGACTGATATGGATTATGATTGGAGTGACGCTTTTCGCTTGAATTGAAAAAAAAGATTCATTCAAACCAATGTAGCTATTCAATGTCTGTAGTAGATCTATGTACGTAGAAGCGCGCTTACTAACAAAAGCCTTTGAAATCGATGAAACTTTCCCAGCATCGCAAACTACCCAACCATCAACTTACTGTCAGAGCTCAATTATTTATCCGAGTATTATGAACACTTTATTGCACGTGTGAGGCATTCTTACTCAATCCAGTCACCTACTTTTTCCGATGTTTCTGAACATTCTGGAAAAAATTATACTTTTCTATGTGTTAGATACGCCAAAGTTACATGTTTATTAAGAAATTTTCTGAAATTGGATATATTACGATGAATTTGCATTGGACAATAACATTTTTGGCATAAGAGTTGTTTTTTGTCAACTTAAAAAAAAAATGTAATTCTAATAAAAATCCGATTTGAAAGGTCTTAATGGTAAAACTAGGTAAGAAATGCCATGTTCACGGATTTCGTACTTTATTTTGTCGCGAAAAATATTGAGGTCAAGTTATGTGACAAATAGAAGATTGCTCCGGAGAAAATGAATCGCAACAAATTCGCGTTTTAACTTTTCATCGATGTCAACATTTTTTATACATGCATCGTTGACATTTTTTGACTTCAAAACAATTTTTTTTCATTTTTTTTAACGAACAATAATCGGGAAAAAAGTGTCAAAATTCGTGAACACAGCATTTGTAGCGTTTGGATCTTTTCACTACAATTTTTTCAAAATGTTGCATTAAAAACGTAAAATTTGTAAACCGACATTTTTTCGTCCGACGTAAATTCATCGCAATACACAAAATCCTAGAAAATTTCTCAGTAGACATATAACTTCGGTTAGAACAGCGTAGATATGATAGGGTATTTATGGTAAAAGCAATTTCGACTTATTGTCACCTGCGTTTCTACTTTTTCTCTGTGGAGTGAAAAAATTCGCAGAAAAACGCGTGCATCAGAGGTTCTGATAGCGAAATGTTTGCGCCTTTTCTAGCAATGGCATGGCTGCGAAACTTGATATTTTCCCATCAATTGCCATTCATCAAGCGAGCATTCAAAATTGTTTTGAGCTGCGAACAGTATGACCACGGACGATGAATTTTCAGCGATCGATAACATAGGAAAAAACCACGACGAGTCTCTACAAAGGAGTGTAACTCCGTTGAAAATTGAGTTGGGGACATATTGATGGAGACGTATCGAGGGTCGAATAGCGTACCTGGAGTACCCTTTGATCAAATTGGAAGTTTATCAGATCGTCGAAGTCGGTAGACAAAATTGATTACGCGAAAAGTTGACATTCCATTTAACGTAATACGCGATCTGATTCAGAAATGCGATTCAACGGATTTGAAAAGGAAACGCGTTTCTGTACAACGAGCGAAGAGCTTCCGGTTTGCATCGCTTATTCTCACATAATTTCCGAAGAGCAAAATTTCCAGGACCGAGATTTGTTTCATTCGCCGCAATAAAAGTGAGGTGATTTTAGAGGTGCCGTGAAACCATTTTTCAATACAAGTGTGAACTCTCGACGGAAACAATGTCGATGAAATCGGCAATTTCAGCGAGTAGCATTTCATGGCACCAACCGAGACTTCGTTCGTTCGCGCGCAACGAAACAATTGTAAGAAACAAACGGGCATACGAATAAAATATTCGTTATTATTTTCAGCCTCTCGTCTAATTTGACAAGTATGAAGCGCAGCCTACTAACCTACATTTTAATATTCTGTGAAATGGAAGGGGCTGAAGATATCATCAGCCAATTTATCTGGAGAGGATCGGTGATTCGTAATTACGATAGAGATTCAAGATTTTACGTTTAACACAAACACAGTGTTGTTCGAGTGTTTGCACATAAAACGGCCAAGCAAAGTAAATTCTCGTTTGCATACACCGATTACAATTCGTATCATCCTCATCAGCATGCTTCGCGTGCAATATAAATATTATCGCGTTTGAATTACGAAAACGACTATGTGATATGCATGCATATGTAAAATAAGTATTAAATGATTATAATCAATCTGAACAAATGTGCTGAATATCAGGACTTCTTAGCACGCACATTTTCTACAACAACAACTATAAATAGTTTATCATATTCTTATATTCTTATTATTAGTCTTATTATTATTCTTATTATTATTCTTATACTTATTATTATTATTATTATTATTATTGTTGTTGTTGTTGTTGTTGTTGTTGTTGTTGTTGTTGTTGTTGTTGTTGTTGTTGTTGTTGTTGTTATTATTATTATTATTATTCAAATATTTTGTTATATTGAAGTGAAATATGTGCAGGGCCATAATGATAGTTATAGTTGAGCTTTCGCCCCCAATTTCAACAGTTTTCAAATTTCCACTCGAAACCTTGAATGTTTTCAGGATAAAAATCAGCTGAGATGCCTCCATGCAGGGTCATCTAGTTGCCTGAGGAACGAAGTAGTATACCCACGTGAAATGCTACCACTACGCGAAGATTCATTGAAATTCGTTTCGACAAGGTCGCGCCCTCCCCTTATTAATATCGATAGGCGAATATCTATATTTATTAATTGGGTGTAGCATAAATGCTAGTTTTTAAGATTGTCTATGCTGATCCATACCTATTTCCTGTCAACTAACATTTTATTCAGTGGTTTGGTTTGATACTAAACTTTGTCGTATAAAAAATACCCTTGGATCCTTCTGGCCGCGATCGAATATTGCTGTACTTTGTTAATCGTAAGCAACAATCTACCGGCACAGTAAACTTTTCCGAGCTTCAGATCAGTGGGTAAGGCGTTTTAAATCTCGAATATTTGTGGCATATTTTCATTTTACTGCCGCCTACTTTGCCGTATAATATTATTCAGATATTCGCCCCGGGCGATCTTCAGCCTGGTATTCTCGTGAGTTACTCGTGTGGCAGAATTTAAAGCCCGGAATATTTTTCCGAGCCACATCGCGGGATCTAATTTTGCGGGGAACTTTTTGTCGGAGATATGAAATTAGATATCTATTTCGTTCGAACCGCTTTAATGCGTAGATCGTATAATGTAATAATAATAATAATGCATATCAACGTCGATTCGGCAGTTTTTACTGATTTCTCCGTAGCTCAAGAACGTTCCGCGGAACATGCGTTTTATGCCGTTGCAGAATCGAAACGAACAGCGGAGGTATTCCATGCGAAGTATAATAATGCTCCGTTTCGTAGCAATACGTTCGATTCTACGACAACTTCCCCCAGTAATGGCTCACTTCGGGCTATTTTTTCCCGTTCAGAGATACCTACCATCGTTTCATCGATGTGCGGCACGGATAATAAAACACCGCACGTCTGCGTCGTCATATTCTTCGCACATTACCAGAGATGATTCGAATTTGGCGAGAAAAGCATTATTCTAGTACCACATTGTTGAATATGACGGTAACAAATTCGAGTCAAGTTTGTAATCAACGGCGATATTGCTGATCATACACCGCTCGTCGTAACTAAAGGTGCCAAGAATTTTCCGTCGAGGAATTGAAACGCTTGCGGGTTTGCAAAAATGATTACGGTTTTCTGCCGATGAGTTTTGGGCCGACGATATTTGCAGCATCAACGAGTGGGTAAATGATGATTCGTGTCTCGGAGAAGAAACACGTTGGAAGCGCAAAGCTTTCGATCGATTTATGTTTCGTTCGCGTTTGCCTGCCCGACGTTGTAGATTCCGTTGGCGGCATCATCTTTCTTCGGAACAATCACGACCGCTTTGTTCGTCGTTGCAACGTCTTTCAAACGTTCATACCTCCTCAATGTATAGCAGGACGAGCGAAACAAACGGTGAGAGTATCCCGAGAGGCGCGTCAAGTCGTAGCTCGAGTAGCTCTGACAATGAGTCCAGAATCAACGGTGACATAGTCAGAGAGGCGTGTCACGTTGGCGGCGCAAAAATGTCAGTGGAGGCAGTACCCCTCGACAAAAATTCCACCAGCATCATGGGAAACAGAATCGAACTGTTGGAATACTCTAACAAGCGGGCACCAGATTTGCCAGAGCCTCCGGCAAACAACGAAAACGGTTTCCGAGCAACCCAAAAGTTGGGACAGCGATCGGATATACACAAATGTATTTTCAAACTTCTGCTGAAAATGAACTCCGGCTTTTAGCGATTCGCTTGCTGCTTCGAACAATTTTTGCAAACAGCAAGGGTTTATATGTATCTGCCTTCTTTTTTAATTTTACATCGCTAACGTTTCTTGGCGATACTGATAGAATGGTTACCGACCCCCATTACGAACTGTCTCTTACGAGACGTTTCTGCGATTGCTCCTCGCCCGCATCTTTTGGTGCGAAGTTTATCGGACGGCAGACTAGTGTCTGGGACTTGCTCTTTGAAGTGAAATGTGGTATCATATCTTCGTATCAACCCGGAGTCTACGCCCCCATTAGGAAGTCCTCCAGGGCTGCTTCGCGTCTGAGGTGGTAGAAGCCTCGTCCACGGCACTTCTTGGTCAACCAACGACGGGGTCATTTAATGTAAGCAGATGTGTTGGTAGTTTGCGGAATTTGAAAGCACAAATCTTCTAGTCGTCCGTTGGGGTTGGGCAATCCGCCGCATCCGCCACTGCTGGATTTCCGTCATTTTGGAGAAGAATCGTGTCTGATTTGTCCGTTCTACAATACTGAATTTTTGAATTCAACAATACAAATTTTTGAAGTATTAGTTCATTTCTCTCCCATCAAAATGACTTTGCAAACAAATTGCAACTGTAGGAGAAAAAAATGGATAATTTGACCAGCTGTACAATTATTGAGGCCTGGCGAATTCTTTATTTGGCGTTTTTTCAAGGTTAATCCATACGTTCTTTTTGGAAAACCGCCGACCTAATTTTCCAAAATATGCGTACCAACATTTTTTTTTATTCAGGTGAAAAAATCTAAAATTACTTCCCTGATTTTTTTCAAGCGCATCTTTCACTGCGAAAAGTTGAGATTAGACTTCTTCGAAATGTTTCACTTCATTTTCAGAATCTGAATGTTCATATTAAAAGACGAATTAAGCTCTCCACGAGAAATAATGAGTCAAGTGCATCAATTCAAAGCTGGTCTATACATATAGTGTCGAGTCTTAGGGCTAACAGTCATGTCAGTAAGCCGTAGATACACTAACAAAATCATGATACTAGTATAATTCGACAAATCCACTGACGATATGCATATCGATGTCCCCATTTTTACTTTTGCGACTGGAATGGCGTCTCCGGTTAATTTCAATTTCATTAGTCAACAGTTAACGTACATTGGAATAAAATGACTGTTAACATTTGGTATGCTTGTTATTGACAGATTACTAACACCACGGCTGAGCGATTTCTTCGATTCTCCGTCTGGCGTGTAGATCTAATTCCGCTATTCGATTTTTGATACCACGTACGAAACCAGATTAGGGTCCTAAGTTTTTCGGAATGACTCAAGCTCAACCAAAAATGTCTCCCATCTTTCTCGCTTTGCTAGCTTTCTGCCCAAGCAACCACTTATCGCAGAGCTCCACTCCTACGTACTGATACCACAACGAGCAGCGGTCGACTAACTAGACTAGACGACCCTTGCACAAGCACGAGTGTTGAGCTGGTAGAAGACTATCAGGGACAAAGCTAAGGGAACAGAATTGTAGTACTGTAGCGTATCTAGAGAATGGTTATAAACTTTTTTTTGAATACTTGGTAAAGAGGGGTGCAGGTGCAGTTTGTACGTGCCTTCTACGCGAGTTTTCACCCATACAGATGGATAGCGCTGTTTATTCATCTTATAGTATTCCGCATGGCTGTAACTTTTGCGACGTATGTGGTAAATACACGTGGAAACCGTAACTCGATGCCATGACGAGAGACAGAGAGAGAGACGCAAGACGTAATGAGGAAGAGACGAGAGACGGGGTCAGAATTGTCTAGGAGGGGAGAGACGAAAGAGAAGGGCCAGAGGTTCACGAAAGGAGAATAAGGATTGACGGCTGATCGTGCCAAACCACGTGACAGATTTATCGGAACGTGAAGAAAGACCGGTAACATCGAATAAAGTCGAACATAATTCCGTAGATACCGAGATCACACAGATGGCATAACCAGTGGCCAAGAAGGGCAGACATCATCAAGATCAAAACAAGCTTCCCCTTAACTAGAACCATCTGGTTCTTGACGTAGAAAACCATCACCCGTTTTCAAGTGATCTCTCTCTCTCTCTCTCTCTCTCTCTCTCTCTCTCTCTCTCTCTCTCTCTCTC